>JACAXG010000148.1:1433955-1648711 GCA_018881555.1 Amblyornis subalaris | reverse complement strand
GGGATGGGATGGGATGGGATGGGATGGGATGGGAGGCAAGCAGGGGGTTCTGGGCACTGCTGGGCAGCACAGGGGCTCCAGAAGGGTCTCTGCCCACGGCGTGTGGGCACCAGGCAAGTTTGTGCCCAGACCCAGTGAACGTGCTGCTCCTCCAGCTCTTCACGAGCCGCACACAGAGCTGCAGCATCAATGTGTAAACAGCGCTTGGACTCCACACAAAGCACATTTCCCTCTTGCTTTCAGAGCAGGATGAAAACCATCAGAATCAGCTCTTCAGCTGGATTCCCTTGTCTGTAAGGCACTCAAGGGCTGCTCAGCCTGTGGGAGGGCAGTGCAGGGGACCAGAGCCTGTGATGGAGAGCTCTGCAGATCCCTGCCTGCCCTGGGACCAGCAGCGAGCTGGCATCTGAGCAGTCACCCTGCATCCAGCACTGGCTTCAGCTTCTAAAGCATCCCTGATCCAGCGTGGYTCTCCATGGAGATCAGCAACTGCCCAGCCCACCTTGCCAGCTCACTCGTCACAGAGCTGGTCCCCACCATCCCTCAGCCACCCCTCAGCCAGAGCTGACTCCAGGCATGCAGCACATGGGACCAGTGGGATCAGTGGCCCAGTGAAGTCGAAATCGTGCAGCCATGGGGGAATGTTTTCAGCTGGACACCCACTAATTCCTAATTAGCTGAACAACGTTTGATTTGGTTTGTGTCGCAGTTATATCTACAAACACCACTGCAGCCATGCACACGGATTTCATGAAATCCTGCCTGCCCCTGAGCAGGTACAGACGCTCAGGGACGAGCAGGGGATCCAGCACAGAGCAGCACAAGGAAACACACACCAGCAGGATGTACAAACTGGAAACAGAGAACTAGAAGCACGTGGTGTTTCAACATCCAAATCTAACCCTGCGTGTGCTACTTTCCCTGTCTTCGTCCCGAAAGAGATGATTGCCCTGAAAGAGATTTTCCCAGACCCTTTAAGTCGCCGCTCCGCCTGCCGTGCTGGGCTGTCCCCGGGCTGGCCGCTGCCGGGTGCCGGGGCCGTGGCGGTGAGTGCGGCGCCGGGCCGGCGCCCAGGGGTTATCAGCGGCGGTGGCCGCGGCTGAATTAGCGGGGCAGGGAAGTGGGGTAAGCAGAGCTCAGCTTCTTGGCATGTTTGCTTGTGCTAAACCTGCAGCATGAAAACTTTTCACAACAACACTCAGCACTTGAAGCCTTCCTTGGCGGCGTGCGCCCCGGCGGAGGGCGAGAGCCAGGGCTGGGTTGTGCAAACAAACCGAGTCCAAAGGCACCGCGGGCGGCACGGCCCCGGGGCTGCTGCTCGCGGGGAACGCMGACCAAAGCAAAAGAGCTTTTCCTGACAGAAATGTAGGTCGCAGCATTTGGAGGCAGCCACTCTTCCCAGGGGATGCTTCTGGGATGCCCTGAGGTGGGGCGTTCCCTGTGATGAGGGTACCCTGTGATGGGATGCCCTGCGGTGGGGGTGTTCTGCAACAGGGGCGCGCTCTGATGGACATGTCCTTCGGTGGGGGTTCCCTGCGATGTGGGAGCCCCGTTTCCCGTCCCGGGTGCGGGTCTCGCCCGGCGCGGCCGCCGGGCGGGTGCGGGGGGGGAGGCAGCGGGCGGGGAGCGGCCCCGGCCCGTTCCCGTTCCCGTTCCCGTTCCCGTTCCCTTTCCCGTTCCCGTTCCCGTTCCCGTTCCCGTTCCCGTTCCCGGGCGCCGGGCGCCCTCCAGCGGTTCCGCTGCGCCGCGCAGCGGGCACGGGACGAGCCCTTGGCGAGCCCTGTCCGGGCTGCTCCGAGCATCCCTGCTCGACCCTCGGCATCCCTTCCCGGTCCTGAGCCCCCCTGCCAGTCCCCGAGCAGCCCTTCCCGGCCCTGAGCTCCCCGTCCCTCTCCGGGGCTGCCCTGAGCTCTCCTGCCCGGCCCGGGAGCGTCGGAGGCAGGGTGGGGGCCAGGGGGTGCAGCCTCGGCGCCACCCGGGGGCAGACGTGGCTCAGGACATGGCTCCCCAGCCACAGCCCCACACCCAGCAGTCCCTGCAGCCCATGTGCAGAGGGTGGCAACCCCCCCGGCCCCCTCTTTGCCCCACGCAAATCCCTGGGCTCCGTCTTTGCTCCGCACAGACCCCCGGGTCCCTCCCCGCCCCGCACACACACAAACCGAGCTGGCATGGATGCGCTTTGGGGTATGAAGGGATGCCTTGTGCYCCAGGAAGTGACTCCCTCTTCCCTGCACAGAACCCGGCTGCCAGCGAGGACCAGGACAAGGATTAGGACTGACTTCGGCTCATTCCACTGGGAACGGTGTCCAGCCCGACGCCGCCCGGGACTGGGGAGAACGCCCGTGCTCGCCGCACGCACCGTGGCGGGTCGGAGGCACGAGGAACCAGCACGGAGCTGTTTACCCAAGGGTTTGTCAGCATTCCAGGCTTGGGCAAGGACCTGCCACCGCTGCTGCTATAAAAAGCCATCAGGGCTGTGGCCGGGCCACACCAGCTCCTGTTCCTGTCCGGGCAGGGCTTCCCACCCGCGGCTGTCTCCCGCAGGAAGCAGCGCCGGTTCGGTGGCTTTCGGCTGGTACCACCACGGGCACGGCCCTCGGGGATGTCATCGAGCCCGGAGAGACGAACAAGAACTTCTTCCCAGGCTGCTGCAAAACCTGTTCACCTGAACTGATGTAAAGATAATAAAATCAGGTCACTGTTGAGGTACATTAGGGAGACTCAAGAGCCGTGGGCTCTGCCCTGTTGGAAGGGCAGGGAGGCACCCGGAGCAGCCCCGGCTCTCCAGGGCAGAGCCGTGATCGTTCTGCACATGGACACGCTGCATCCTGCAGCCAGGGGCTGGGCTGGGACCTCCCAGCTGTATCCTGTGACATAACCGAGGTACACTCCTCACTGGCAGAGGGAATCTCCCTAAGTCTGTATCCTGTTTGTACCACCAGCAAGGCACTGGCACATCTCCCCAAACCCCAAAGTGCTTATTCATATGAAGTGTTATCCATTCAGTATCGTGACACTGCGGCAAAGAAGTACTCCAGGAAAACTGGTTTTACTTAAAAATACCTAAAAGCCAGAGTTGTCTGGAGCATCCAGAGCGTGCTGTGCCACCCGAAGCACACCTTGCCTCGGGAACCTCCCAACTTACTGCACCAGCAGCTGCAGGTGGGGGGAGATGGAGGAGCAACATGCTCAGGCTGCAACAGCCRCAACTGCTCAGGATCCACTGTACTCCCAAGAAATTTGCTTCCTTCTGACATTTCAGAGCCTCCTTTAAAGCTCCAGGTTCCACGTGAGCACAGATGCTCATTATCACCACCAGGACTGGTTCCTGCTGGGCAGACCTGACTCCAAACATTTCCTTAAGCAATTTGCACATCTTAAAAATAAAATCCTTTATTGATAATATGAATGTTTAACATGTTTAATGCCATCAGCTATAAAAATGATTAAAGACTTCAGCTTGATACATTTGGCTTTACAAATTTACAAGTGTTAATGAATTAATACTAGTGTTATATGTTTTGCACTTCATTATACTCCATTAGCCAGTGACAAACTCTGCAACAATGTCTGCTTAGGACAGATGTGAGTTAGAGAAGAAATATTTAGTTGCTTCCACACAGAATCTACATCAACAGTTAAATACTAACTCTAAATGTCTTACTGAATTAGTTGGATCCATTTCAATCCCTTGTGCTTAGTTTCTCTCAGAAGTTAGTCTACTAGCAAAAATACATTCTTTTGCATACCCCCTTCCCATATTATATTTTAGAAGAAACAGTACTCAGTGCATTTCCTATTAGACTTCATCATAGTATCTCTCTCTCTCTAGAGCTATCAATAAAGAAAGGGGATAATACCAGTCAGATTAATGTAAAAGCAAAGAAACTCATTAAAGCAGTGTATACAAAAGCCTCACTTTTCAATCAGAAGGGATACATGGGCCAAAATCCATCTGCCCATCTGTTTTTACATTTACTCTCAGCAAGAGGAAAAAAATCTGCTGTGGACACTTAGTTAAAAAAGTAATAAATGTGCTTCCAAATGAGTCACTGCCCATTTAGCTCTGGCTGCCTCTGTCTCCCTGCTGTTAACACACAGCCTGTTCCACTGCATTAGGAACAACAGCCCATAATACCACTACCCAAAAGGCTACTAAAAGGTACAAACCTCTAAACCCCTGCCATGGCTGTGTGGGGTCATTCCAGCAACAGCCACTCCAAAGCAGCACAGAGCTCCGATGTCCTACAGAACGAGGCCCAAAGCCCCAAGGAACCTCTGCCATGGACAGTTCTGCATTCTCCCACGGCACAGGGATCTTCCCCACAACAATGGGGTTCTGTCCAGCGAAACAGGGAACAACAACAAAGGAGAACGTGTCTCCGGCAGTGGAAGCCATGCTCTGTGCAAACAGGACTCTGCTGCCCAGGGAAGTGCTCAGCGCTGGACGACACCGAGCAGCAAGTCCAGTTTCTAAATTTAGGATCAGCTCACATCCAACACCCGAGATCATTAACTCGAGGTCGTGCTCTCAGCCTCTGCCACTGATCTGTGGTGTTTGTCCTGTACTCCTCACTGCAGTGACCCAGAYCACCACCGTGCTGTGCCTGCGGGTCTTCTTGCAGCAAATGTTTCTGCACAGGAACCAGCTGCTTCTCTTGGGCCCAAATACTTCTTTGCACACATGACCTGCCTCAAACTTAGGCAATTCCTCACTGAGTGATTTTTTTGCAAATCTCAGTGAATTGCTGTGTTTTCTTTGTATGAGGCAGAAGATCAAGAATAGATGAGTATTTCCCTAATACACTGTGGTTTTAGTATGTATGTGTGTGATATACTTACACATATCTACATATTCAACTCCACGGCAGCAATGATTTGGTTCCTTATTTGCAGCCAAGGAAAGCCAGCCATAGGTAGTGGGTAAAATCCAGCTCAGTCAGACACAACTGACAGAGATGAGGAGCAAAATTATTGCTTTTGTTTATAGTCGAAGAACCCATGTTACTGTCGCAAAAAAACCTGTGTTGTATGGAAGAGTGATTTTTTTCAAGTAATAGTGAGATCTCTGTCAAGTAACAGAAAGATCCTTTTCTCAGAAGTTCTACACACAACAGCAGAATGCCGGAAGAGCTTGGAAATTCCAGGTGACACACCAGAAACCAGAGTTCAGCCATTTAAAGCACACAGGCATCTCCGCAGGAAAGCAGAAAGAACTGTATGGACAAGGAATACTGAGAGAAGAGTAATCGGGATGATTTTACAACTAAATTTTACCCCAAGAAATTCACGTGTGTTTCCTCAAATAGCTGGGAATACATCCTGAAGGACATAGCCTGGCTGGCTGCACCGGTCTGGTGGTCACCTTTCAGAATTTGTAGCCCATTTGCTAACTTATCTTAGCAAATGGAAAGAATTAAAAAGAAAACCAGTGTTGGTTTCAACATTCAGGACTCAGAAGAATTTGTTTCTGCAGCTAGATGTTCCCCTCCTCACCTTTTCCCGAGAATCACATTCATATTACAGGCTTAGTTCAGGCACTTCTATAAAATGTTCATCTGGAGTAAAAAGTCTGCAAAAATTATTTCTGCATAATTTAAAAGTAGCATTTCAGTCCCATTAGAGGTTGATAGGTCCCACCATGTGATTATGGTTGTTATCTCTAACGATCTGAGTGCTGCCACGAGAAATTTGGAGGCTACTGTATAGCTGTAGTTRAGGTTTCTTCATAAACAAAAATATTTTCCTACCTATTAAAAAAGAAAAAAAATATACTAAATGCTTTATACAGACAGAATCTGCTACTATGGAAATAAATAACACGGAGTGGAAACACAGTGTCTTAGCTCCAGAGTAAGCTAAGCTGTGGAATGTCACATTCCCGTTTTCTGGAGACTAGCTGCTGGTTGGCAGGAGGATCTCAAGGTCTTTGCCATTTGACACGACAGAGTTGTTAGAGCAGCTACTCGCCACGTCCATGGGGGCACCCAGGGAGGAGGCCTGGGCAGAGGTTTTGGTTAGTGGAGCAGGAGCAGCGGGTGACTGAGCGAGGCCGGGTTTCTTTGGAGGAATGGGTGGAGGGTTCCCTCTTTCTGCTCTAGGAATAGTTGGTGACTTAATTCCAGGAGACAAGGGGCTCAGTGGACTGGAAACCTTCACAGGGCTTGGAGAGTGCCCAGACTCTGTTTTGGGGCTGACAGCATTTGCCAGATTTCGATAGTCCGTGCCAAAAGGGGAGCTGTTGGGGGAGACAGGCTTAATGGGGCCTTGCTGGCTGGTGAACCTGGACAGCACCTGAGTGACCGTGTTGCGGGCCAGCTGCTTGGCAGCGGAGTTGTCTGCCAGGGTAGGAGACAGATCCCGGGAGGGTGGGCTCTGCAGGCCACTGGACTGATGGTCTTGCTCTGCTTGAGATTGGAACTTGTGCCGGGCCGCGTGGAACCGCTGGTTGATGCCCACCTGGTAGGACGATTGGTAGCCAGGGCTGCTGGCAGAGGCTCCCACCAAGCGCTTTGTGAGCACCGGCGAGGAGCAGGGAGAAGGTGTCAGAGAGGAGGCAGCTGTGCTGCTGGGAGACAGGGACACCCCGGCAGCAGGGAGCTGGGACATCGCATGCACCGGTGACTCCGTTCTTACGGGAGAACTTCCATTCTCCACTGCACTTTCTGAGGCTGCACCAGGTTTCTCCCTTTGAGCTTGGCTCTCTGCAGCACTCGTCTGCAGCAGCTCCCCACCCGCCTGCACGTCTGTGTCACAATGCCCGTTGGATTTCGCATAGGAATGAACAGGTGTGGAGGGGCTGGCAAACATGGCGTGAACAGCTTTGCTTGTGCTGGCAGGGTTTGCTCGTTCTGCCTGCAGACACTCGGTCTGGCAGGACACAGACTTCACTGGGGGACTGTCAGTGGTGACCCCCCTGGATGTCACCGAGGGGCTGGGCTGCACAGGCTCGGAGGGACTGYGCTCCTGGCAAGAAGCCTCCAGCTCTTTCAGGGCTTTCTTCAGACATTCCACCTCTTCTTTGAGTGCTTTTGTACGGTTTTCTTCTCTGTTGAGCTTGGCTTTCAGCTGTTCTCTTTCAATGTCGAACTCTGAGAGCTGCTTTTCTACTTGTGCTTCCATCTGCAAACCCCGCTTCCTCTTGGCCGCCAGCTCTTCTTCCAGTTTACTCACCTTACTCTTCTCCTTTTCCAATTTCAAGCTCAATTCTGCTGTCTTCTGCCCCTCTTCAGCTGCTTTGGCAGTGGCTTTCTTGCACTCCACAACAAGCATGGAAGATAGTTGCTTGTGGCGTGCCCTTTCCTCCTCCAACTGGCTTGACAGCTTCTTCTGTTCTTTTTCAAACTTCTTCACTTGGGATTTTTCAAACTCCACCTGAAGTTAAGAACAAAAAAGATGGTAAGGGTACCACAAAACCTCCCCAAAATAAATGAAGGGCAACACCCCAAAAGGGAACAGGGTTACTGTGTATCTTGGAGAAATTACACGGTAAAGGATGACAGTGGCTAAGAAAGAGGTTATCGGCCCAGGAATCTGCGAGACAGTCTGGAATGAGTCAGCTTACACATAGGAAGGATCATTYCTTACTATCCTGTATGAAATTCAATTGACCTTTAGTGACATATACACCCAGTCTGCCATGCACTGATTGAACAAGCAAAGCTTCCTTCCACCTCATTTACTACTTTGTCAGTTTGCCTTTTAAGGGCATTTAGGCTTTAAAATGCTTATGTGTTATGTATGCTTAATAAAGGCTACAGCGCTTGAGTAACAGAAAATGGTGGCTTAAATATTTATTAGCATCTCTGGATAACACCCCCAGGAGATCTTCCATGACTTATTCTGAATTCTGAGTACTACAGAGTGCTATCAACTGTAAGTGCAGCCCTGTTCTTGAGAACTCCTTGGATTTCAGGCCGCAGTAAGATATCAAAGCATTTGATTGCCTATTAATACCTTTTAGCACTGCTCGTCTACCAAAACACCCTGAGAAATTTAAGGCTGTTTTTCATATCAAGACGATAAAAGCTAGGAGTGCCTCACAGAGGGAGGTTCCTGCTGCTCTTACAACACATCCCGAGCTCCCCGCCCAGGAGCCGGGGTTTCTGTGGGCTGGGTGGTACCTGCTGGGTGAGCCGCTCCCGCTCCTTCTCCAGCATGTAGGTGACATCATCCCCCTCCGCCGTGTCCTGGGCGTGCCGCTGCCTCTCCTCCTCCAGGTCCAGGATCACCTGCCCAACAAACACCAGCCACTTCAATGTCCAGCTGCCCCCACGGGCAGGGACAGAGCAGTGCCTTCAGACACATCCGAAATGACAGGGGAGAGCAACCACRGCAGCCTCAGACACCAAGTTCAACTCAAAATCACAGACAAGCAGCTTTTGGACAAATTCAAAATACATTATTATCTGGTCAAATTGAGTCAGTTTGTGAAACCAGTTAGGAAAACCTCACACTGTTCATTTTATTATTAAATACCTAAATTGCACACTTTTCCTCTAGACTGTGCAATATCCTCGAGAAGTTCATGTTATGAATGGTGCCCTCATCCCAGAACGGCTGGGGTTGGAAGGGATCTCTGGAGATCATCTAGTCCAGCCCCCTTGCCAAGGCAGAGTCACCTGGAGCAGGCTGCACAGATCAGTCCAGGAGGGTTTTGAATATCTCCAGGGAAGGAGACTCCACAGCCTGTTCCAGTGCTCTGTCACCCTCAAAGTAAGYCAGTTTTTCCTCATATTCAGATGGAAATTCCTGTATTTCAGTTTGTGTCTCTTGTCCCTTGAAGCTCAGAATTTCCTGGCAGGAGCATCAACACAAGCCCCAGCAGGAGTAGAAGTGCTGCACGCAGGAGACACAGGGCACTGACAACGAGACAGTCCTTGCTGGGCTCCAGCAGTAATTCCCACACAGGCTTCCCCCCCCGCCTGACAGGGATTTGAGGACTCCAGTGTAAAGTTTATTTTAAAGAACATTAATTTGTTCTTCCACTTAAGAACAAGATGAGCTCTTGAAATGAAACTGCTTCCCATAAGGACCCAGTGAAGGAGCTCCTTCAGCTTTAATACTGAATTACATGAATAATTGAAATTCTATTAACAAAAAAGCCAGAATACAAACTTCCCAAGAGGCTCTGCTGTATCTCATCACCAAAACTCTAAGCTCTCCCAACACATGCTCACAATGAATTTAGCAGCTCCTCAGTCTTCTTGAAATGTAAGCTTTCAAATAATGTTTAAATATCATCAAGTATACAAGCAAGCTTTTCACGGAAGTAGACAGGAAGAGGAAAAGTGGAAAAATATCTGATTTTAATAGTTTTTTCAATAATTCAGTTGGATATTTGGATGAAAAGTGAAGCACAGCCTTGTTCTTATTTCTAGTGACTTCAATTTTTGTGGAAGTACACTCTGACACATGGACCAAGCACTTTATTGGTGTCAATGCACATGAAATCTATGCCTGAAGAGTTAAYAGGCGCTTCATTAAAGAGGCCAAATGGCATGAAAAATACTTTCTGTCACTCCATACTTCCTTAGGGAAGCACAAGGAGGTGCTCTCCCATAAGCACTTAGCACCAGCTTTTCAATAACCATGGAGAAAAGTCCCAGGCAGAACAGTGATATGTCTGCTGAGAATTCCATCTTCCAGAAGCCCTTTCCTGCATTTTGGGAAGCATTATCCCTCCCAGCTGCAAGCTAGTTCCCTTCTGGTGCGTCCTAACAAAAACATCTTGTGTATATTTCTAATTCCGGAACTATAAGTAATTAGCTCACCAGCTGCATCATCTGGAGTGAGAAGTTTGCAAGGACTYTGCACCTTTGTTTAGTTACCAAACCTCACGGCATTTAAGTGTTTTTGCTGAAGTTACCATGTTATCAAAATGCAACTATTAACTTCTGCACATCTGATTTGAGGCAAAACCCACCTTTCTGTGCCTGCTTTCTGCAGCAGCCAGTTGGGATAACATTCTTTCCTGCATATTCTTGCAATGTTTCATCACCACTTTCAAAATAGATAAAGGATTGGAGCATACTGGCTGCTTTTCACCATGATTCGCATCTTTCAGGGTCTCAAAGTCTCTCTGCAAAGCCATCAATGGGTCACTGATGTTGTACTTCCCATAGCGTTCCTCAATGAACGTGTCTCTGTGCTGGGCCTGCAACACAGAAACAAATTTGCATTTTAATATACTTAAACCAGAAAACCAGCTAAAGAGGAAAGGACTTTGTAGTTAATAGTCTTCTTCCCCAGTTTTCCACTTAAGAGATATAGAGAATTTAACACAATCTGATTCATATCCTGTTATCTGCTAGAAATAAAGGAAAATCGTGCTTAAAAACGCACCATCTCCACAATATATCCAGTCCACAAACATCCTCATACCACAGCTACCTGCCATGGCCATGATTTGCATTCCACAGCTGTGTGAAAGGAAAGAAGGTAAGCACCAACTCTTGCTCAACAAAAGATTTAATCATTTATTGTCGCATCAGTGAAAGAAGCAGTTGTGTGGTTTTCTTGACTATGTCACCATCAAAGAATTTCATGTTGAGAAATTAAAGAGTTTCATTCTTGCAAGAGCCTATAAATCTGTGAATTGTTAATAAAATCCTCAATGTTCTCACCCAGACTAAACAGAGTTTAGTTTCTCAAGAAGCAAGACAGGAATGATGAGGTTTCTTCTGGTGACATGTAAGGATTAAGACAACTCATACATACTAGGCTCTACATTTACAGCATTTAATGGCTGGACTCGATGAGCTCAGAGGTCTTTTCCAACCCAAATTATTCTATGAATCAGCCATTCCATCTGCAAAGCTGTTTGTTAGAATACCAACAGGCTTATCCTACTGAATGATGACTGTAAAATTCTAAAAACAAAACAAAATTTCATAAACACACAGATATGAAAGTATTATCTACATGTTTACCACCGTGGTAAGAAAYCATGTGAAACTAGATATTTATGCAACAAAAGACATAGGAGGAAAAACAGATCTACACTCAGAAGAGCCCTCAGAGCTGTCTTGCCTCTAAGACATACAATCACTGATTTCCACTGAAATGGTCCTGGGCTAAATTCTGAGCATTTGTGAAAACCTGTGACAACGTTTCACTCCCGTATGTGTCACTGACAGCACAGCTCTGTGCCCAGCAGAGCTGATGCACTCACCAAGAGGTAACACCTCTGAATCTGAGACTTCAGTTTGGTTCCTCTTGGTTCATACTGCCTCAGAAGGACTGGTTACCATGACAATTCATACCTTTTCTATAGCATAGAAGTGACTGTTCTGTTCTGCACTGGCATGTTCTCAGTGAGGCCACAGAGAAAGATGTGGGTTTTCCTCTGCACGAGTCACCTGCACCACTGAAATACAAGAGTGAGCCCCAGGACCTTCTTCAAAGTGTGTTTAATTTAGAACATACTTTAGCATGTGTGACCTGCAGCAGGGCTCTGATCCTAACTGCACTTTTCCTGCCAGAGCACACATATCATTTTTTTCCTTGAGAAAATGCTCCAAACAAACGCTGCCTGCACCTCCTCAGGTGTGCTTCACCCTTCTGCTCCCAGCTGGGAAGAGCATACACAGCACAGAACCCGCRCCAGGTCAAGCACAGCAGCTTTCTGGAGCTGGTGGAGGGCTCTAAACATGAGTCCCACACAATCCCAGCTCTGCTGACACTGGGAATGGCATTCAGCTGAACAAAGCTCCCTGCTTGGAATGCAGAGCCAGCCTGTGCCAGCCCCGCTGTGCGCTTCCCAGAAACCCTGTCAGGGAACGGGAATGGCAAACTGTCACCCATTTCTTATGGGACTGCACAAGGACATCCTTTAGATAGGAAAGACTGAGCCTGACTCAAATGAAAAGACAACTCAGAAGCCAGTACTTCTTGGAATGGCTCTTTTGCGATGTCCCAGTATCAAAAACAAATACTTCCCTGGAGCAYACAAGAGCAGGAGTCACAGAATCATGGAACATCCCCACACAGGGGCTGGTACAGCTACACTGGAACAGAAGAGCAAACTGCTGCAACTGAGTGTCCAGAGCACGGCACTAAGAGTTAAACAATAAAACTTGGCTTTACTCAAAGAGCTGCTGAGATTTGCTGGTTCCACCTGCATTCTGAAATGCAGCCATGTGATCAGCATGAAATAAACTAAAAAAGTTGATTTTTGCTCTTAAAAGTGTTTGCATTACCTGGACAAGAGGTATAAAAAACCCAACCCAAAATACCTCCTCCATGACCGAATTAGGGACATTTGTCCTATGATTCTAGCTTGGAGCTGGATTTTAACCCTGCAGTAAACAAACACAGAGGAACAGCTCACCCTTACAGATACCCCTCCCTCTCTATCAGCAATATCCATCAGGAACAGTGGATACCTTTGATCAGAGCTTCAGATATTGTTCTAACTTTACATAATAATAAAAAGGAGAGGAAGGAAAAGATCAGCCCTGGAAATGGGAGGGCAGTCGTGGATAATGGGGCAGCCCTGGTTTAATGAATCACAGGAAAAACTACAGGGGTGGTTTTTTTTTTTTTTTAGGAACAGAGAATCTTCTGTTTTTCTGAAGCGTTTATAAAAATGACTCAATGAAACCTCAATATAAGTGTGGAGGGAATTTCTAAGTGACTCAGGCATTAATAAGTCTGTAAATACGAATTGGGATCTCCATCCAGCTGGCCTAACTGCTTTGACAGATGAGCTTAATCCCAGCTCATCCCAGTGCTGGCCATTCCACACAAAAACACGGGAGAGACCCTTCAGAAGGGCACCAGTGCTTCAACTGTGTAAACAAACCTTGCCCTTACTGCTGGGCAAGTTCTTCCTAATAAAAGCTCAAAAACCAGGGATTAAGGTGTGTCCCCCTCCATTTCTGCAATACTGAAGGTGTAACAAAAGCCATGTTTTTCCTCTGCTCCTTGCAGCACCGGCGCTGAACTGTTGAATCTAGTGGGGTGATTTATTTCCTGTTTGGGAAAGAACAAGAAGTTCTTCCTTGCTACTTTGAGCAATTAAGTATTTTCCCGAACYAGCATGACAAACAGATGAGATTATCATAACATTAAGAGCTTTCTCAAGTCCAGCTATTCTTCTTTAGTAGCCAGCAGAGCATAAACATTTAATTAAAGTTGTCTAGACTAGGAAAAGTCTTAACCAGGTCATCCTACACCGACCACGTCAAGTTTGCAAAAACAAACCCAGTGCTTTGGCATTTGGGTCCCTGTGCACTTGGAAACGCAAAGAGGGATTTTCCAGCCTGTGACACCTCTGTGCTGCAGGTCCTCCAGAGCAGCCACCTGGGTCACCTAAATCATTGAGGCAGCTCTCAGAAAATGATGTCACAGTGCCATAATGTCCAGAGGTTATTTTATACAGGTGTGGAAGTGTCGCAGAGAGAGGGACTTCTGCCACGGCTTGTGCTCCTCCCTGAGGCAACTCTGCAGCTCAACTTCTCTGTCACTGGAGGCCATGTATGAACATCTCCAACACTTCTTATTTTGTCCTGTCTGAACTGGATTCTGCCTTAAATACAGCTGCTGTTCAACTTTCAGAACAGAAGGAACTTAATGATGGAAGAGAAACACTCTATTACTGAGGCCAAAGTGAAAAAAATCAACCTAGAGCTCAGATTCCAGCACAGAAAACACAAATCCACAGGAAACCAAGCTTAAATAAAAAGAAAATAAGGTTACAAAATGCGTTGTTAACTCAGGAGTGGAAGATTTCATTTGAACACCAGATGACATCCATAACTCCAACATCAGCAATGGTGCTTTGAAAGATGCAATTCTGTGCAATTACATCTTCTCRTTTGGTACCTCCACCTCCATCACCTGAAACATGCAGAGTTGTGAATTTCCCGCCAAAACACTCAAATTCCAGAAGAAACTAAATGGATTATTCAGCAATTTTCAAGACTATTAAACTAATCTCTCCCAACAGGAAGAGAAGATAACATATATAAGCTTGGGGTGCTTTTACAAACAGGAAGGAACTATACACATGAACTACTCTGAAAATTCCAGAAGATTGGAAGAATTAGGCATAAGCAGAGAGGATTCCATGTGAAACTGGATGGCTTTTGGCTCAGGTGTGGGTAATGGAGCACTGCTAGTCTGTTTGGGAAGAGATAATTCTGATTTTATGTGGCAGAAGCAATATCTGACCCAACTGAAAAGATGTTTCCTGTGAAAGCAGGCAAAGCAAAGGCTTTGCTTTGTTAGGAACAAGCTACTGTTTCCTCTTGGGATTTCTAGGCTGTTTTGGGATGAATTTTCCCATAACCTATTTCTGTATTTTTTTTTAAATAAAAGATTTCCTTTTACTGAAACCTTGTTTATGTGACAGAATATTCTCCCTCTCTTCAATAATCTTTACAACTTGTTTTACTGGAACATCAAACAGGGAATTTCCAAGACTTATTTCAAGTATTTTTTGGACATCAAGTAGAGCGTTTCTCTTCCCTGTAATTTCAGAGTTCAGGTTTTAACCCTCAGTACAAGACAAACACACTGTTAATTAACTGCAGCTACTGAGTATGCAGTTCTCCAGCAATAATTTGCACAGAAGTTCCTCCTTCATGTAGCAGAGAGTGGAATAAGCTTTAAATAGCTCCTTACTGCCTTGAATTTCCTTATTAGCTTCTCTCCCCAGAGACAGAAATTGGAAATAAAGATAGGCTGAGGTCACAGCAACCACTGACAGAGGGAAGGGAAATGGGGGTGGGGACACTTGCTTTGCACAAAAATAATGTCAAAATGCTGGAGTGGGATTTCCAGCGTTGCATTAGCTCCAGCTCTGCAGCAATGCCAGGCACAGAGCACCAAGCAAACTGCTCAAATGCAGCATCTGTCTTAATTGCCATCATTATATCAAGTGAACAGACCAGATAAACGAGAGCTGCCCACATTTGCCCGTGTAAGAGCTGTTATCAGCTCTGAAAAACAGAAGTAGTTTTCTTARGAAATGTCAAGCAGCACAAAACTGCAACTTCTTTCCCTGAGAATTTCTGGTGGAAGCCTGGCTGTGCCTGGCTCCCAGCACCCCGGGATGGTGGTCCAGGGACTGCACTGTGCTCAGGAACTGCACTTTGGTCACCTCTAAACCAGGCAGCCCAACAACATCCAGACAGCTGAAATTCAGAGCAGGAGCCCTTCCAGCATGGAAGTCATTCCCACACCTCTCTGCTCCCTGCTCAGCACCCACCTGGGTACTGTGAAGGTGAGGAGAATCAGTTTTTGAAAGGCACTGGCAAACGGTGCTGCTTCAAGCAAGCAAWAAACAAAAAATTCCCCAAACTTGCAAGAAAAGCTGTAAGGAACGCCTGCATTCCAGCAGGACAGCGCCCATGGGAACACTGCTCCATGGAAGCTGCTTTATAAGTGATGCAAAAGCCCAATCTGCCCCATCTGTGAAAGATTTACCAGCATCTGCAGGAAGGTTTTGTATTACTGAACTTTTTATTTAAACAAGAGGTAGATTTGAGTTTTCGAAACTGYACTGTAAACCTAATTTCTAAACCCACTAACAAACAGCACTTAATTTTGCAATGCATTAATATTGCTTTATAGTGAATCACGGAACTCAGAAGCAAAGAGATGAATACCAGCTCCCAGTCATTAACACAAAATAGCTTCTATTCCAGTGTAAATTGCCTGAGGCCTTATTAACATGAAAGAGTAAGCCAGAAAGCTGTTTCCTGTTTTCTAAAAGTAAACAGAACTTCAGTTCTAACGTATGGAAAACTCTCTTTACAAGAACAGGGGGGAGGGAACAAAGCACTCGAACACAGTGAAAGAGATCCATTTAAATATTGAATTGTTTCCAGTCGTGGTGTGCTATTTCAGAAGGCAAACCTGTGGTTCATGCAATCACTCGTACACAGCAATAAGGGCTGAGAGTCTAACTCTCAGTATTATGCAACTCTCTGACAGCATCTGGGTTTTTTGGATGATATAAACACAATTATAACTACAGGAAAAGGAGCACAATAAGAAGTGAGACTTAAGATCTGTTCCAAGGAGAACATTGAGATTTATGTAGTGGACAGGAAGCTACTTTTAGGCAAAAAAAAAAGGATCTTTTTTTTTTTCCAAATAGGTTTTAAAACAGAGGAAGCAAACTGAAGCACTGGGAAAGAATATTTTGAATACAGTCAATTTGTTCACTTAATCTTTATATGAGTATCTTGTGTTGGAATTGAAGTAACATTGCAATTTTAAATGGACATCAAAAGTCAAGACCAGATTCACTGGGAGAGATTGTCCCAATCAGAAAGCCCAGCACTACATGAGAAACAGGAGAAAAGTAAACGACAGAAAAAAACCCAGCGAGGGACAGAAGTCAGYGAGGTCAAGTCATGATACGCTGGAGGCATCAGTTGGAGGTGCCCCAACACCTGCTCTGGGAGCAGCACGCAAACACGTCCCAGGAGTTAAAATTTCACCCCAGCATGCAGAGAGGTGCTGGCTCCAGGTGGGTGTGAAGGGAGATCCAGGGAGGAGGCAGCAAGGAAGAAAGAGTGAAGATTTGGGGAGGGGGGGTGAAAAGAGGGAGGAAAAAGAAGCAAGTCAAACAAGCAGAGTGTGGAACGCCCAGCTCAGCAGCTCGATTTTGACACAGAGAGAAGCAGGGCCAGTGCCAGGCAGCAAGTGCCTGATACCATGAGGGAGAAGAAAACTATTTTAAGCTTTGTCATCTGCACGCATGGATTCTCTCTGCTAAATGCCAGATGCGAAATGTTTGTCTCCAAGCATGCAGGAATATCAATTATTGCAGACTGTACTACAATCAGATGACATGTTTACAAATTAAGGTACTCTTCCTCTGCAAGTGCTTGTCCTTTTCTACAATGTACCAAAGGATTTGACTCAAACAACCAGAGCTCAGAAGCACTTAAATCTGAAGCAGAAGTCAAATTAGCCCATGCAAGAAAATGTGTTTTTGTCACTATGTGGGAAGCAAACAGGCAGATAAAATTCTGATTTTCAACCACTGACATCTCTGCGTTTAATGTAACTGCTGGAGAAAATCACTGCTGTGGTTTAGGATTATGAAATCCCCTAAGAAAGTTCAGAGGATTGAACTCCACCTGTTCCCAACATATACCCACATTTAACATAGAACTATCACCCTTCCAAAGAAGCCCAGCTGCTGAGGCAGGATACACTGTCCATAACACTTGGGGAACAGAGAGAGCTGTGAGACCATGGCAGGCAATTCCTCTGTGTGTGGAACAACCCAATTCCCCCGGCCCTGGGTGTCCCAACCCCTCTCCCTCTGAACTACAACTCAATTTGTCCAACATATGCAAGTCTAACTAAATGCTCTCAAGAGTGTCAATCTTTAATTCAGTCTTAGAAGTTTTTTTCTTCAGGGCAGCACTTTTATGCATGAAAACGTGAGTAAACAGATTAGCAAGGTTTCCTTTAATTAGTCACACACAAAGTCTTTCACCAGTGAGGCACGGTAAAGCTGTTACCACAGCTACTATCTGCAAACAATGAGAAAAACAGTGTAAGGCCAGAATTCCTCTAGCTGTATATTCCAAATAAATGGACAAAGCAAAGCTGGAAGTTCTCTGCTGCTGAACCTTTGCCCAGCCACCAGATTAAGCAGTTACATGACTTTTCCTTCTACATATCAAAAGGGCAAGGGAGCTGCTGCCAGCAGGAAGCCAGGCTTGGGCTGCAGCATCTCTAGGGACAAGCTGTTGGACCCGAGGAGCAGCACAGCTGGGGACTCACAACATCTCTCAGTGCTGCAGGCACAGGCCAGGCTTCAGGGGTGGCAATTGTCCCCTGGGGTCACGCTCAGGAGGCAGCAAGAGCCAGCTTGGATTTGGTGCTTTCACTGCCCTTTCCCACCTCCAGCTTCCCTCACAATCCTGAGATGAAACACTACAACATATGCCAGACAGAAGAAGGGGAAAACAGCACTAAYCTTTGATTAGCTCGGTATTTTATACTCCATAATTATCAAGCATAGGTTACAATTTTATTTAATTTCTTCTCAGTTATGAGTACTTGACAAATTATGTCAAAGGCTATTCTAATTTTATTAATCTCCTCACGCAAGAGGGAACTGCAGGTTAAATTTCAACAGGAAAGATAATTGCTTTACACTACTGGAAGGTAGGCAATAAAAAGCCTCTGGAATGGAGCTGCTACATTCCTTCCCATCGGTCTCTCTGTGCTCCATTATACACATTTCACACTGAAATCCTGAAGTGAGGCTTGTTTTGGTAACACATTCTGACCACACACAATGAAAGAATGGATCTCAGGACAGAGGAGAAACTTTTAAGTTTGTTTCAAAACACGAGCCAAACCTTCCACCTGATCAATAGTTTTGAGAGGGTAACAATATTCCTCCAAAATAAAAAGATTATCTAAATGCAAAAACAACTAACAATACACATAAGCATCCCGACTGTTTTGGAGAAGGATATCCCTCCACTCCCCTAAAAGGTCTTTGGAATCGAGCTAGAGCTTTTGCTGGAAAACCAAGCCCCTGCAGGTCTCAGGCCTGCAAGCTGCCATTCCTCTTCTGAAATAGCTGCAAGTTTTAAACATTATGAGCAGTGACAGGTCAGCTTGAAAAAGCCTTCAATACTCAACCATGACACAACTCATTTCTTCAAAAATTGACCTCTGCCATCATTTATGTAAATGTTTTTTTCCACCTTACTCAGGCTGAGTGGCAAGCAGGCATCCTTCGAAGAGCAGCAGAACTACACATGGATAATATATTTTTAAAAATAATTTCCAGGCTCAATACCAGCACAGCAAACTGGGCAGGGAGCACCACAGCCCACACTGCCCGATCCAGGTGAGCAGCAGCACAGAGCTCACACCACTCCAGCCAGCTTTCCTGCACCATGGGCAGTTTTCCTGCACCTGCAAGAAGAGGCTCCAGCACCACCCCTGCCTTGTCCCATCACAGGCTCTCACAGCACCACGACCCCAGCTGCACTGCCATGGATTGAAAGTGGCTTTTTGGAGCAGTTGTAGCTGGCATCTGCCTCACTGCAAGGTTGCACTAATGCTCGTGCCAGCAAAGGGAAAGAATAAGCAGCTGAGCACACAGGGGTGCTGCTCTCAGCAGYGCCAGTTTATGGTGGCTTAGTCAACACAAAGCTATGGATGCTTTTCACTCAGAGTGACATTATTGTCACTAAAAGACTAATCTGTGATCTCTCTTGGCGAGGAGAGTTTCTGCCTTAAGCTGCCCTCGTTGCTAAAGGAGAACAAAACCAATACAGGAATTCTGCTAGACCTTTTACACAGCAGAAACACGTGGTTCTTCATCAGAAAGGATGCAAACATTGTATTTCAATACCAAAATGCTTCTTGCAACCAGCTTCCAATAATGAATTCCAAGACAAAAATTATATATAGCATTTATTATGTAATCCTGCTAATATTAAGATGGGGTTCTGAACCAGTAATAAATCTTTACCTCTGAACTTCACCTTGGATACAAGCACCCTGCAGAACTGACAGTAGTACTGTTGTCATGTTTGTTTCTTATCCTGATACTTATAACATACCTTTAAAGCCTCTATGACAAGATCTCTTGCCTCTAATTCTCCCTCAAGAATGCTAAACAGCGTCAGTAGTTCTGGTTTGCTGAGTTTTTCCAGATTCATCCTGAAAACCTGTGAAAAAAATGGAACAGAGTTTAGTAGGTATTTCTTTGGACGTTAAAATCAGTATTCGAAGCTATGATGTATAATCTGCATTTAACTTCAGCTGCCAGTTTTTTGGATTGCAAATTGCCCTGAGAGGGGATCATTTTCTCTCTAACTTCCAAGACCAGTTGTAGAAGATGCATTTGTCACCTTCTCCCAAGGGACAGGAACATATGCACACCCAGATGGTGAGGGTGGAATGTGCAAGCTAACACAGGACAGGATAATATTCACCAAGAAGTAGCCAAAGTTAACAGGAGAGGGGAAAAACATGGATATTTAAAAGCGATCTTGCTGTAAATTACGCATCTGGATCACACAGCTGCAAATATCACTGAGGAGCTGTGATGAATGAAGGCCAAACTGGGCCACCCACATGAACTCAACAGTGAAGAGAATGTTGCAGTKCTGATATGTTTCCTGGGAATGCCATTATCCATTACTGATGGAACAGGCCCAAACCACTTTACAAAAATCAATGCCACAGAAAATACACACTTAATTACTATTCTTTCAAACTGTTTCAATATCACCATCATTTATTAAATATAATTTTACTGCTACATAAGAACAGAGATCCATCATCTGAACTGCACATAAAGAAGCTTTATATTCCCTTGCATCTTTGCTGATACACGTAACACTGTCCAGTAATAAGCCTTTTTATTACATCATTCTGTTAAAAATGGAAATAATTTCAGACTAAATCCTTGTCTCTGATGCAAACATACCCATTGATACAATCTTTGCACAACCGTCAAATACACTCTTCTGAGTCAAGTCCATCTTTCACCATGCTTTGTGTCAAGCACAAAATGCTACAGCATGAAGAAGCTACTCAGAGACGTCAAACTCCAGTAGCAAGTGATAAAGGGTTAAATTAGCCCTTACTGGAGAAGTCTATCCAGCTAAAACATCCAACTGAAGTCTAGTTTGTCTGAAGTCACTGCTCCTTTACAACTGATTTGCATAACTGTGCCTTGGAGAGTTATACACAAAAGCAAGTTCTGTCTTGTTTGTGCCGGAGCAGTTTTCCAGTCGCTGCAACAGAAAGTTCTGTAGCCTTCATCCAGCAAGAGAAATCACAAACCTACTCTGTGCCCCTCTGCTAAGCAGGGAGGTGTCTCCTCACACACTCTCGTTCTTGCTTCACACAGTGTTTTACATGAAACTCCATAAAGCAGCAGCGTTTCTTGCAGGCTCTCCTGGCGCACCCTCCCATTGGCATGGGCTGCTCAAGGAAACGCCAGTGGAAGCRACCACAACTGGCCGTTCCAAACCCAGCTGAACTGGACACCACAGATCTGCCAGCATCGTGTTTCTGCTCCCTACTGCAGATCTATTCACATATTCAAGAGGAAAATCCACAGTRGAATGTTTGGGAAATCTGTTCATAYTTATTATCGTGTCAAAAAAGCCTGACCAAGACTTGACACGAAGGTGTAATTTAGGAAACTCRCTGTATTAACTCAAATCACATTTTTGTGGGCCAGGGCAGTGCTGGTCACTCTTCAGCACTGATCAGCCAAGGGACCTTGACAGAGAGATGGGATGGGATGCCTGGGATGCTCCAGGATGGGAGCCTGACCACGTCCTTTAGCTCCAGGCATGGCAGGAGGGCTCCGTCGCCACGGGGAGCCCGGCTAGCTGAGCCACGGGGAAGGACCGTGATTTACAACTTGGTCATCTTAGAAAAATGGGAACAGAGGGCAACAGAAGCAGCAAATAAATGCTAAAACATAAAGCAGCCATACAGGCCGAGAAAGGAGATGGCCTGGTTCTAGTCTTTCGTATTTACCACGTTTGTGTTGGTGCTTAAGTCAAAGCTGCAGCACTTCCCTGGACAGCTTTTAAATGTGGAATATCCAAACATCTGCTCAGGATATGCATGGCTTGATTTCAAAACCTTGCTCAGTCCGTGCTCAGACTAAACTCACAGGTTTTAAGACCGAATCAATCCCGAGGGGAAACAACTTTTATTGCCATATACTCACCAAGTTATAGTAGTGTTGTGGCATTATAAACCAGAACAAAAAAGGAGAAGCTTCCTTTGAGATCTTAGAACAAAGCATGTTATTTAATTCTGTTACCCCAGGATAGTAAATGTTGAATGTGGACTTTCAATATGACTTCCACTATGCTTTTCCCTTAAAAAGAGATGGCATGGAAATGTGCAGCTGCATCTCCCCACAAGCTACCAAACAGCTCAGTCTTACAGCAGGGACRGCTACCAGCTGCAGTTTGGTATTTTAAAGCTATCAGTCAAGGCAGTAATAATTTCTATTCTATATTCTAAATACTCCCATTGTGACTTCTGCTTCCCAGTGTTATTGGAATAAGCCATGCTATTCTTACCATGCCTCTGTAGTCTTTAATCAGCTTAATAACATAAACAAGCCCTGTCCTAAAATATACAGGTAAAAATACTTAAAAGAAATAAAGAGCAGGAGCCAGTTTGCACAGCAATCATTTAAAAACAACAAGAGGTAACATTAAGGGTACATAAGTGKTACAGCCTCAGCTTCCTCATGTGCAACCTGCTGCTAGAGAGGATCTCTACCTGCTTTGTTTGCATCAGTTACCCAACACTGCTGAGGGAACAGACTGGGAGCAGATGCTACAAATAAAGTCGCTGCTCTAAAAAGCCCCACCAAAATGCACCTGTATTCTCCACTGAGCTACAGGGAACTTTTAGAGCACACCAGGCAGACGCCTGTTATGCTGAACGAATCACAGTCCCAAGCGTTCCCTTTTAGGGCCACTCAGCACCTGGGAGCTGAAAACTGGGGGGGAAAAAAGCGCCCTATTCATTTTGTTACTATTTTACAGGAACAAGAAGCATCTCCAGATCAAAGAGCTAATAAGCACRTATTTGAACTCCTCCTCCCCTATCCAAATCTAAATCCAAATCCAAATCCATTCCCAGCCCTCCAGGCTCCTGAGCTGACCTTTCCATGGCTGCTTCCAGGCTACACATCCCTGTGCCTTCCCTCATCCCACTTTCTAACCTTTCCTCATCCCACTTTTTAACAAATGATCACACCAACCCTATTCAATGACCCAGCTCTTCCCCTTGCAAACAGTCCCGTCCTACCAAAGGGATCTGAACAATTCAGCTGGGGAACCTGACCCTCTATTTCCAAACYTTTAACCAAGAGACAGTGTTTCCCAGCATCAGAAACAAGATCTAGCAATTCCCAGGGCACAACACCCCTTTACATCCAGGGAAATACACTGAGTGCAATCACACAGATCACAAACCACAAAGACCTTGTTATTTAGTCTGACAATATAAATATTTACCCTGAGTCTGAGATACACCACCATTTTTGGACAATAAGCCAGAGTTTAGAGCATAAACAAAGATAATTACTTTTCTGCTTGCCTAAAGGTGAGCTTCCTTTCAACTGTGGACCACTGGAGTCTCCTCAGCAGCCCCATACCCACCCTCCAAGGAGATAAAACTCTTCTAAAAAAGGGATTTCTCAGTATTTAACTGAAAATAACCGTCAAGAGTAGTTTAAGTGTACGCACAACCACGCCAGCCAACAAACCAGGGGGAGTTATCTTTGGCATGTGCCACTTGAGGAACAAAACAGATAAGCTTGCAGCCCGTGGCAGCTCCTCTGCGCCTGCAATCACGGCGCGATGATTATGAAACCATTCCAGGTTACATTTCACTGCTCTCACACACTTAGGAGCACGAACCAGCTGAAAGAATGTTGCCAGCACAAGGGGACTTCACCCACCGACTCCGGCAAAGGTTGGAGTCAGCAGGAAGGCACCAAAGAGCAGCCAAACACACAGCCCGAGGCACGGGGAGGGTGGTTTGTCAACTGGAAGCCTCAAGATCCTCTGTGAGCCCTTGGCTCAAAACGCTTCTATTTTTAAAAAAAACATTATGAAGAACAAAGCTTGTTCCTTTTTCCTGTAAAAGAGGGTATTTCCTAAGCCTACACCGGTGCAACTATGCCACAATTGTCAATAATCCTGAATCAGCTTCATTTTCTTTCTCATGTTCTTGAAGAGGAACTGGTATTTTCCAGGAGTCGGCACGGGCAGTCGTGGAATCACACTGACAGGAGAACCTAAATGACCAGTTTGGGAAGTCCTGATAGACAAGTTCCCAAAACTGCTGCTGTGTGTATCGTGTGATGCTTGAGTTGTTCCAATAATTACATGATATGTTTATGTAATGAAACGAAGCTAACATACACTTAATAATTGTGTATCCACAATGCTACCTGGCATTGCATCGGAACTGTGGAGAATTAGGTTAAAATGAGAAGCGTTTATATCTCCTCCACCTCTGTATCTCAGCCCTAAAGGAGAAGGGACATCTGCCCGCAAGAAACATCCTCACCCCATTAGTTTTTGAAGCAATACTCAGAAAGCAGCAAATTAACAAAATTTTGAGCACGTATTCTGTGTGAGTCCTTGAACATCCCCTGTGCAGCAACTGGAGCTCCCCGAAAGAGAATTAAACCCATCGCTGGCTGCTCTGACCTTCAGCCCCCCGGCCGGGGCAGCCTCGCCCCCTCCCGCCACACGATCGCCCGTGGCCGCGGCACGGGCCGGGCGAGCCCCGCGGGTCACGCCGGGACACGGGGCTGCTGCAGCCGCCGGGGCACGACCGGCGCTGCCCGGGGGCCGGCACCGGGGCCGGTACAGCCGCGCCGAACAAAGGGAGACGCCGCACCGGAGCCCGCGCTCGCCGCCGCCCGGGGCCCCCCGACCGCGGGGAAGGAACGTGGGTCCGGGGCGGGCGCGGGAAGCGAGAACCGGCTCCATCGCCCCTCGGTTCGCCGGGCCCGGCTGGCCCCGAGCAGCGACGCCCAGCTCCCGGTAACGCCCCCCGGCCTCCGCGCCCCGCTCTCCCCGTTCTCCCGCCGGTACCACCCCCGCTCCCCGCCGCTTGCGGCCGCCCTAGTCCCGACCGCGGCCGCCCCCGCCCGCAGCGGGGCTCGGCCCCGCCACCGCCCCTCTCAGCCTCCGCGGGCCGGGCCGCCCCGCACCTGTCGCTGCCCACCCGCAGGGGCAGCGCCGCGCCAGAACGGGCCGGACCGTGCCGGGCCGGAGCGCGC
Source organism: Amblyornis subalaris (assembly GCA_018881555.1). NCBI lineage: Eukaryota > Metazoa > Chordata > Aves > Passeriformes > Ptilonorhynchidae > Amblyornis > Amblyornis subalaris. The sequence continues at coordinate 1,623,927 of JACAXG010000148.1, read as the reverse complement.
CGTGCGCGGGACCCGCGGCCGCCCCGCCGCACCGACCTGCCCTGCCCCGCGCCGCCGCCGCCGCCGCCGCCGCTCCGCTCCCCGGCGGCCGCCCCGCCCCCCGCGCCCGCCCGCTGACCGACGGCGCGCCCGCCAATCAGCGCCGCCGCCGCCGCGCCCGCGGGCCAATCCGCCGCCGGGGAGGCGGGGAGCGGGGCGGGCACGGCGGGCGCAGCCAATCAGACAGCGCGGGGGGCGGGGCCGCGGGTGAAAATCCCTTTTGTTCGCGGCGAAGAGAGCGGGCGGCCGTGATTGGCGCGTCACTTCCGGCGGGGCGGSGCCGGGGGCACCGCCCGAGCCACCGCCCCCGGCCCGCGGTTCCGTCCCCGGCGGGTCCCGATCCCCAGGCSGATCCCCATGCCGGGCCTGGGGGCGGGCAGAGCTGTGGGACCCCAGGGCTGCGACAGGGGCCATGCCTCCCACCGGCTCAGGCCGGCGTGGGGGAGGCTCGGGGCAGGTGAATGCCCACGGTGCCCGTGGCAGAGCAGTGCCCCTCGAACCCGTCACAGTGCCCGTGAGAGAGCAGTGCCCTCAAAGGGGTTCTGAGCCGTGATCCCCGCGTGGTCCCCGGGACTGTCCCTCTCCCCTGACACCTCCGGGTCCTGCTCCCCTCGTGGCACCTGAACTTGGCCTCCCTCTCGAGGCTGATGGTTTGCCCAGGGGTGTTTATACCGCTCGTGTTTTCTTTACGCGTGACTCACCTGGGCATTGACTCACCTGGGCCGGCGCTCGGCGTGGGCACAGCCCTCGCTGCCGGGCACAGCTTCCCTCCGATGAGCTTTCGCAAGTGCCGAGCGACTCTTCTGCGTGGAGGTGCTGTGGAAAAATCAGCATTTCGATTTATTTACCTGCTGTCAGCCGAGGAAAGAGCCCTCTATACGCTGGAGGCGGTTGCTGGAGGGAATGTTGCCCATGGATGCCTCAGTCATGGGGTCACCGACACTGTTGATTGCAGCAGGATTTTTGCTGTTGGAGCTGCTTACCCAGCACTCTGCTAAGCCGGCGGGGCAGCCGGGATGGGAATGGGCCCTTTCTGTGCAGAACATGGCAAATCATTCCGCCTCTGAGCTTCCCACGGGATGTGCTGGGCATTGCTAACACGCTGATTCGAGAGAGCTGAGAATAGTTTTTAATGGCTTTTCCCACTGTTGGAAGCATCTTAAGCTGCACCAGGAGAGGTTTAGTTTGAGCATTAGGAAGAAATTCTTCACCGAAAGCATGACTGCACATTGAAATGGGCTGCCCAGGGAGGTGGTGGGGTCATGGTCCCTGGAGGTGTTTAACGAAAGACTGGACGTGGCACTCAGTGCTCTGGTCTGRTTGACAACATTCAGTCACAGGTTGGACTCAATGATCTCAGAGGTCTTTTCCAGCCAAATCGATTCTGTGATTCTGTGCGTGTGACTGCGGGGGAGTGCTGGGATCACATGGAGCTGCAGCACAGGGCCTGTGACACGTGCCATGAAACCAGCGGTGTCTGAATCCACGGCAAAAAGGTGTCACGTGGGGACACAGTGACACGGTGTCACTTTACACAGTAGCAGTGCCACCTCCAACCATCGCATTCTCCTGTCTAGTATGTTCAGAAGATGGTTTTGTCTAGACAGGGTTGTCTGACCATTATTTCCCAGCCTTGATGGGTGCTGGAAGTTTTGCAGTGCCTCTGGTCTTGAAGTCTTAGAGCCCAGGGGGGAAAAGACGCACGTAGATTGCCTCTCCTGAGCTGTGCCAGGCTGGAAGTGCCCTTGTGGCATTGCCAAACAGCCAGTGTATTAAGACTTCTAATTGTGATTACCTTTCCCTCACCCTGTGCTTCTCCTGTCTGTACTTTTTATCTGTTGCCTCTTCTTTTATCCTTTAAATAAAGCTTTAGGGCAGACATCCTTTAATCACGTACATGAGAAATGGTGGCAGCTCGTATCCTAGGCTTGTCTTTACTTCCCACACACCATTTTCACTGCTACCAGGACGTGAGGGTGAAGCCCTTGGTGGAGCAGGGATGGGCTGGAGAGGCTGTGAGAGGAGGGGGATGCTCCAAGAAGGCTGGGCACATCCAGGGGAGGAGATGGCTGCTGCAGAGGGAGACGGCCTGTCTGCRGGAGGGTTGCTCACTGTCTGCGGCAGGAGAAAAGGGGAAGGGGGCTCATGGAGTGCCACAAATGAAGGAAGTCAGTCAAAACAAAAGCTGACTTGACTCACCACATCCTGCGAGCTCAGGATGTGCAGCCTGCCGGGGAGATCAGCTGGCTCTAAGCTGGCACAGCATCTCATGTTCCTGGAAAAAACAGGCGTTAGGGGGAAAAGTGGGTAGGGACAGAGCTGCTCATCGAGTGGTGACAGTCAGCAGAGGAGTCATTGCTGCGTTGAGAATCCATTCCCGGAACATTCCCATTCCCAGAACATTCCCATTTCCAGAACATTCCCATTCCCAGAACATATGGACCATCCCCACCACCTGCACCTCTGCGTTGGCTTTAAGGGGTCAGCTGCGGTTTGAAATCCAAGACAGCGGTGTGGCCCGGGTTTGCAGCCCCCCGGCGCCYCGAGCCCCGGGAATCCCGCCTGGGAACGGGGCTGGGCGGGCTCCGCGCTCGTTCGCGGGGCTGCGGCTCCCCCGCGTGTCCGCAGCGCTCCCTGCGCCGACGCAGCCCGGCTGCCCCAGAGCTGCTGCGCTGGAGCTGCTTTTCCAAGTGCCACAGAATACATCTAAAACATTCACACCTCAAAATAGCAAGGGAGGGGTTGTATTTCCTTGTATTTCCAGGCTGGCATGGACCGTCGGCGGGATCATCTGCTTACTGCTCATTCCTGCTGCAAACATTCCTGATGCCGCCCAGTCCCACTCCTGGAAACATGGGAGAAAGGAGACCTTTGTGCGGGAAGAGCTTTGCGTGAGGCTGATTGAGTAGCAATGAACTGAGCCTGGAAAGGTCACGGATGCAGGAGTTACATTAGGGAACATCTGGCACCAAAAGCTTCTCTGTTCTGGGGCTTGGTGAGGACACTCGATGAACCCAGAGCAAACATCTGAAGGGACTGAGAGTCCTAAACGTCCTAGGTGGTCTCAGGGATGGCAAATAAACAACTGCAGCCTTGAAATTCAGAAAATTAGTGCAAATGAGAGAAAAAACCCAGTTCATAACTGAGCCCATACAGAAAAAATATATTAAAAAATAAAGAATATATTCAGTTGCCCACTGGTCTGCATTTAAGGAGCAATAAATCAGCTGCACAGGAGAAATAAGAGGCTTTCTGGGTCTGGAAGACATCTCTCTCCAGGCTGTTTGGTCTCTTTATATTTGTTCATTTTTTAACATGCAGTAGAGGCACTGGCACAGGTTGCCCAGAGAAGCTGTGGCTGCCCTATCCCTGGAAGTGTCCAAGGCCAGGTTGGAYGGGGCTTGGAGCAACCTGGGGTAGTGGGAGGTATCCCTGCCCATGGCAGGAGTGGGACTGGMTGAGMTTTAAGGTCCCTTCCAACCCAGGCCATTCTGTGATTGCCAGSAGTGTCAGATACAAGCAGAAAAATCAGGTACCTGCCTGTGAGTCCATGCAGAGTGGATTTCTGGTGTAAAGAAACAGCAGAGCCGTGCCAAGGAGAAGGCAGCTGCAAATGGCTCCAGTACCTGYGCAAACATGAGGACAAGCACAGGTACATGCAGGTGGTTCTGGCTCCCTGTGCCTGGTTATAGAGTGTGACATGAGTACCAGGTAAGGGCAAGGGGCTCTTGGGGGCTGCCGGCCCTGTGGGATGAGAGCAGGAGGTCTCGGCTCTTTGGGAAGCCCAAGGAGGAACTGGGATGGGGTGCAGCCCCCTGAGCAGCACCGGGCAGGCTCACATCCCGCTGGAGGGCATCAACCACCGGAACACTGCCAGGAGGGGACAAAACGGTACGAGAGAGATTTCTCCTGAAGTATCACAGGCAAGAGAGATAAACCACAAACACAAACAATTAGGAAGAAGCACATCTGTCATGTTCTTGATGCCGTCGGAATGAGAATCCATCTGGGAAAAGAGCCAGCCCTGCCTCCCTGGGAATTATGTATTTTTTCTTTTTAAATATTGTATGACATCCATCTCTAGAACTGTGTGTTGTTTGTGCTGGCATGTGGGTGTGTATTTCTGAAGGCTCCCCATATTAACACAAGATCTATAGTCTCATTTTAGAAAATTTGTGGCTATAAAAATATATTCTGGGTTTGACTGAGTGTTTTTTCCTTCCCTCCTGAAACTCTGGAGCTGTGTAAAATAGCTTCATAAAACTTGTAGGGCTTTTTAAAGTAGAAGTTACTGCCTTGCCTTGCTTTTCAAAATGCACCCTTGATTTTAAGCATTGGGATATTGTTTGCTTTTAAACAAGTGAATGCTGAAAAGATGCTCTAAATTCCTTTTTTATTTTGTTGCTTACTGAGAAAAATCCAATTATACCTAAGGGAAAAGGGAATAAAGCATTTCATAAAAATACATGGTATATRAGCAAAACACAAAAGCTTCAGTCTTCCAAAGTGAGTGTGTAAAATAAGGGAGAATTCTTTCAGCATTGTTCCTTGAGTCAGTGCCCTCTCTTGGGAACATAGTGGGACCCAAATGAGTGTGAGCCCCTCCTCGGCACCAGAAGGTCCTTTCCCTGGCCTTGGTTGCCGGGGAGGAACGACGGCGCGGGGGAGTCCTGGATCCAGCCCCGGGTCCCTGCTTGTGTCTGGCTCTGCCAGAGTCTGGCTGCCGATTCCCAGCCCTTGCCCGGGCCCGAAGAGCTGTGAAGGACCTGTCATCGGTWCTACTCTCACGGCACACCCCACCCAGGAGCTCTTGGAGCTGCTCCCAACCTCTGTTCCCACCCCGGGGAGAAGACACTCGGCTCAGCAGGGACGCGACTGCCAGCCCTTGAAGCCGGGCTGCCGCTCCTTCCATCTCTCTCCTTTCAGTTCCTTTGTGAAGTGCTGCAATGAGTGTATTCGAGCACCCACGAAGCAGCTCCAGTTCAAAGGATTTGGGAAAACCCTTTTTCCAATCAGGCAATTTGTAATTTCAATTGCTAAGTGTTTCCCTTCCATTCCTTGGCACTCTAGTTCCGACTGAATTGGCTTTCTCAGCGCTTCGGGAAGGCTTGTGTTACATTATGTAAGATTTAACAGCCATCACTTCTCCAAAAGTAATAGAGAAAAGTGGTTTTTTATGACACAAGAGGGAGATTTTTCATTTGGGAAGCTGATTCTTTGCTGTTTTCAAATGACTGCTTTGGTGCAACTTCGATCTAATAACTAATTTTGTCTATGAAAAAAAACTTGAAGAAATTTTGTTGATATTTCTGATAAATGGAGATGTCTGCTGAGAGGAAATTAAATTTGCTTTTTTATCTTTATATGTGCATATCATATGCATTTATTTGTCATAKTCAGATAAAAGGACCCCTCAGGACRCTGCCTGCATTCACAGAAGCACAGGATGGGTGAGGTTGGAAGTGCCCATGGTGGGGTCACTTGGTCCAGCCTCATTCATGCAGTTCTGGAGCTGAACAAAGTGCTCTTTAAGACTCCAGTAGGGACTTSTTGTCCCAGCTTTGCTCTGCATGTKCTGTCCCACATGAAGCTGACAGATAATTCCTCACCCAGTCCTGCCACAGACCCAGCCCAGGAACCATCCCAGGCTTTCTAATCTCTTCAGATGATTTCCCTTTCTCTCCATGAGCATCTATTCATCCATTAATTCATCCACTTTCACATGGACATAATGTCCCTTTGCTGGGAGCAGAGGGATAACATGGGGCCCCTCCATGCATCCCACAGCCTCTGCTTCCCAGCACACGGCACTGATCTCCCTGGGCAGGGAGCATCTTGCTGAACCAAAAATATTAATTACGGGCAGTGAGAAGAAATGTTGCTTTGCTCTCCTGAAGTTCTTTAGCAATTTCCCAGGAAAAAGCACTCTGGGAGCTGCTGGATTGGCGATGACTTTCCCGACAGTGATTGAATGCTCTGATAAGTAGCAAGAGCTTGTTGCCACCTCATTTACCGTGCTGGGCTCTTTCTCTGCAGCACTTAATACCGTTCTGGCCAGACCAGGGTGTAAAAGAAGTAGAAAACAGAAATATACTTGGAAATTACCCTCACCTAAGAGCATAGACCGTAGTCTTGCTTTCTTTGAATTACTCTGCACTCCATGTGTTGGGGAATTGCTTTCCCTGACGGACAGCTGCTTGCCAAAGCCCTGGGACCCTGATTGATTTCTGTGCCCTGCAGTCAGGAGAGCAGAGAGAAGTGTGAAAACCAGGACAATAAACGGGAAGGGCAAGTTCTCCCTGAACTAATCAAGCATTGAGCTGGCTGGCTAATGTTTCCTAATTATCCCTCTAAGTGGAAAAGAGGGAATACCAGGAGCTTCATGGCAGCACAGTGTAAATTAGTCCTCATTTTTGAGCAATATATTTCTGCATGGCACCTGTTCTTGCCATCACTCCCAGGTTGTCTTTCTCCACAAGCTGGTTTGTTCTGTTTTATTTCTCCCCCATGGAAACTCATTTATTATTTTACATTAGTGTCTGAAGCCTTGAAGCATCTCTTCCTGCATTTAGAACAGCAGGAAAACCCTCCCTCTGTGACATTCCCATGCAGGGCTGGCTCTCCCAGCCTCCCTGAACAGCTCTGAGGTTCACGATGGGGTGGCTTGGTCAAACCCGTCGAATCACAGAGCAGAAGAGTTTCTAGAAGAGGAACCTGCTGCAATCCTGCCAGTGGTGGAACGGGGGCCGCAAAGAGCGGAGTCTGGGGAGTGCAGGGGAAGTGCTTCACCCACCAAGCACCCTGTGACATCCTGGCACAGCACAGACGGAGCAGCTGCTTACCCAGGCTGCAGAAATTGGAAGTTACACTGCATATGCACAGGGTGTAGAGGAAGTCGGCAGGAAGCAGCTTTACCTTCTATGGGGATTATCTAAAAATAAGAAATACCAACTGCTCCAGGAACTCAGTATCTTTAGGGAGAACTCTGCACCTTTGGAGAGGGAGGGAGCCTCTCCAGAGCACAAGCAGACCTTGCAGCAATGGCTGTGGGCTCCTTCCCCTGTGCCTAACTCGCTGTAGGAGCAGGGGGGAACTCTGCACTCACATGATCCAGATTATCCAACTTGCACGTTTATGACGTGTCCTCTGCCCACAGAAATTTGGCGCTTGCTGCATCCCAGCCTCTGCGCTCCTGAGCTGTCCCCGCTGAGTCTGCCAGCAAGGGCAAAATCCTCCAGCAGCTCCCTCCGACTCGGCGTTCCTTGGCTGGGGCCGTTCCCTGTGTGCCAGCTCTGCTGCTCCCCTAGTGTGCCCAGGAGGCTTCCTCTGAGCAGGCGGAGTGGCACCGAGGGCTTTCCTAATGGGGACCAACGGGCCAGAAAGGAAATAGCCAGAGGGCTCTGCATCCTCTCGGGACCTGCTGAACCCACCCTCCCTCCCCCAAACCGGGAAAATCCTACTGTGGCCAGAAATTCTGGCTTCATTCACCAGTGGCTACTTGAACCAAGGATGAGTGTGCCATGAGGTGGTTTTCTCTCAACTCTGAAGTGCTGTCAAGACGAGAGTTCCTGGGAAGTGGGCACAGGAGGCAGAGGAGATGCTGCAGACCCACAGATGGATGAGGCAGAAAACGGCCTCAAAATTTTCAGCTTCCCCTTCAAAGCCAAAACCTGCAAAAAGAACTGAGAATAAATAACCTCTAGTGCATTTAGAGCATCTTCTGACTCGTGGCTGCTCAAACACATCCTCTGCCCCTCTGCCCCACACTCACCTTTGCCCACACCTCACTCCAGGTGGGAACACTCAGGGGGTCCTGCATTGAGGTGGGATGGATGGTGCAGGCACAGGAAAGGAAAGATCACTACTGATCCTGCTTGTATATTGCTTGTTGAGCAACACTGACACATATTCGCAAGAAATACACCCTGCAACAAACCAGCCCTTTGAATTCTGGAGCTGGTGTCCCTCGGAGCGCAGGGCATGGAGCAGGGCAACTTCAGCCACAACACACAAAATCTTCTGAAAGAGAGAGAATATGAAAGAATATAAATAAACTTTACTTCTGCCTGGACGGATCTTCGACTGTTTCTCAGCAGCATTCTTACAGGGGAGGGACTGGTGGGGAAGAGCTGTGGGACTGAGGAAACATCTCCTGAAGGCTCCGTATGGAGAGGTTAAAGCAAACACAACCACGGGGCATTTCTGAGCCATTTAATGCACCAAGCTCCCTCCCCTCCCTTTCCCCTGGAAAATGTGTTATCCCAGGAGTCTCAGAGCGATCCCTGTTTTTCCAAGGAACATGACAGGCATCAGCCAGCACCAACGCAGCTCTGAGAGAGGAGCGGGAGTCACCCCAGCTTAGGTCCTGCTTGGGTTATTTCTGAGCTGGCAGAGGGGGAATGGAAGATAAGAAGGAAGAAGATGTGAAAGCAACATTTTAAAGGCCATGGGCAATGAGGCAAGTCAGGAGGAATAATAGGAGCCCTGTCTGCATTAGGATTTCACTTACAAATAACTTCTGGGAGGCGGCTCTGAGCTCGCTGTGATTTCATACCCGATTAAACTGTGCTGCAGAGTCCTGGAGGCAGCTTATAAACACAGCTTCTGCTCTGTGCTGCTCACAGTCATGATACTCCAAACACATTCACTAATTGTGTTTCCTCTGGGGAAGTGCTTTCCCAGCGTAGCTGGGCTCGGGTGGCACGGGCGAGCAGAGGGGTGGGGGACCATGTGTGCCCCAGGCCCTCCGTCACCCAGCTCCCTGTGCCACATCCCAGCCGGCACAGGATGGGGCCTGCACCCTCCCCAGCACCCCCATGCTGCAGCAGGAGCCAAGGTATTTTCCAGGCTCGGCTTTGGGTCTCCACACTGACAACGTGCTCAGCAAGAGGAAAGGCTGCTGGGGATGTGGGGTGCTCAATAAACCCCAGCAGCTCCTGCAGGAACCCAAGTGCTCGTGTGGGGAGCAACATTTCAGCCCCACGGCACAGAGGGGAACCGGCCTGGTGCTATCATGCATGTCAGGCTTGCTCACAATTAGCAGATTACTCTAGAATTTGCATTCAGGCAATGGGAGTTGAAACAGCAACCATAAACTTGATCATCTAATGTATAAGGTGATTTACATAATTTCCTATTTGCGTGGGGCTCCTGTTTAATTCCCCCCCCCCCCTTATATGATCAAATATACCTACCTCCAGATGAAACGTATTTCAGGTTTAGAGGATTAACCTGCCTGCCAGAAGTGACAATGCTTGTTAGCTCCAAAATACAATTCCAGGATCCCGGCAAGCTGGAGAAACTCAGCTGTCTCCATCCCTCAGAGAACGGCATCAGCACCACTTCGAGGGGTTTGAGAAAGAAGTAACACTTTCAGGACTCCTTTTTCTCGCCCTCTTTTAGTGCCTCGGCCACTTAAATAGGCTTAAATCGGGCTGATGTACATCCCAGGAAGCCCATGCGCGTCCACCCGGAGATCCCTGGTTTGCTGTCCAAGGCTCCCGGTTCCCACAGGGGTGCAGCATTGCACCTTCTGCCCGGGGAACGGAGCTGGGTGGTGCTGCCGGTGCCGCAGCTCGTCTCGCACGGGCAGCGATGGGCTCAAACGGCACCCGAAGGAAAGCAGCAGCTCTGTAGCCTGTCGGACTGACACGGGTCTGTAGRAGCAATGCACACCTAATGACTGGATTGGGAACTAGGACAGCACGGGCTCTGTGTCTCTTTGGAAGGCACAGAAGAGACGTGTCATCCCTGCCGGCCTCAGTTTCCCCACATCAGGTACCAGGATGGCAATACCGGCAGCGCAAGAACAAGGGCGTTGCCGAGGTTAATTAATATTCATATCCAACATCCTGCTGAAGGATTCGCCACCTCTGCCCGCAGATGGATCCACAGACCCGTCAGAAGCGTGGCTCGGTGAAACATCTGGCTCCTGGCTTGCTCGAGGAGTGGGAACTCCCCCGGGTTGGCAGAGCCTTCCCGCTGCCAGGTCAGGGACTGCCCTTGTCACCGCCGCCCACGCGAGCCCGTGGGGCTCCTCCGTCCGCACCCCCCGAGCGATGGGGACGAACGACCCTTGTCTGACAGGAATTCATATTTAACACAGGCTTCCTCACACCTGCCACGCTGGCTGGACAGCTCAGCCTGCCTTCTCCTTCGTGGGCAGAGAAGGCTGCATTGATCCGCTGCTAAAAATAGGAGCCCCAGGTTGGGAGGCAGCGGCACCAGCTCCGCCGGCGAGGCTGCGAGAGGCTCCTCGCATCTGTTGCCTGGCAGAGGCCCAAAGTATTTTTCTGGTAGAAGGGGCTTTTTTTCATGCATCACCAAAGAACAGGGCTGCTATTTTTAGCTCTAATAAGCATATTTAATTTCCTACTGCCTCGTTTCTACTGTTTTGTGCAAGCAGCATTTCTGAGCATGTCTCTGGGGAGCAGGTGAGGATCAGCCCTGGGCCTTGTCTGCATCCCTTGAGTGTCCAAACTGATGCTGTTCCCCTCAGCACCACCAAACCCTGGGATTCAATGAAGAACAATGGACTGGGACTGCCCCAGATGTAACCTCGAGGCTCCCACCTCCACTGGGGACTTTGGGGTCCTCTGGGCAAGGATCCCCCACACCCTCCAGTACCCCTGTTACTATCTGGGGCAGCAAAGCACACCCATTACACAAATAATTAATCAACACGAGATCAAAAGTCTCTCATTTGCCACCCTGAGCTGTAACTCCCAAACTGCCACTGCCATCAGCTCCCGGACACCCCGGGCTGTGCTTCCCTCCAGCATCTTCTGGGATGGAGGGACATTCAAAGCAGGGTCCAAATTCACCTTCCATCTGTTATTGATTTTGGTTACAAGGCAAGGGGGTGCAAATGCTGAGCTGTGTTATGTGAGAAGTAACACAAAAACACCCGGCATCCCCACAGCTCGCTGCCAGGTCTGGGCTGCAAACATCCCCCCTCACAACTGGGCAAATAAAGGATATGGGCTGTTCATACCCTGTCCTTATCCTCCACTAATCAATATGGCCCATCAGGTTTATGAGGCAATCATGTCTTCTGGTACCCCGGCCCAGAACCTCTGAGTAATGGCTTGCCAATGCCAAGTAATTATAATGATGTCTTGCAAGTGAAGCAGAAACAACCAAGTAAACGGATTTAAAGCAGTTTAATCGGTCTGAGTTTTCCTTGAGTTCAGCATCATTCCAATGTTCCATCAGCCCAAAGCTGCACTTTATGAATTTACTTGTTGGCTTTCAATAGCTGCTTCTCCCCTCCAGCACTCTGCCAGCTGGCCGTGCCCTCACCCTGGGAGAACTTCTTCCCATGAGGGTGGCAGAGCCCTGGAACAGCTGCTCAGGGAGCAGTGGAGACATCTCAAACCCACCTGGATGCATTCCTGTGTCACCTGCTCCAGGTGACCCTGCCTGGGCAGGGGGCTGGACAGGATGATGTCCAGAGCTCCCTTCCAGCCCTATTCTGTGATTCTGTACCAGGCAGAGTCCACAGAGGAGGTTCAGGGATGAGAGTTTCTCTCCCTACAAGCACAATCCAATGTGTTTTGCTGGTGTCCCTACAGGCCACCCCACACTGCCATTTTTCCCACCAGTTTTCCTGTCCCCCACCCGCCTTGGCTGCAGTTGGGCACAGGCCCTGTACCCCAAACACCTCTCCCACTGCTTCGGAGACAAACCCAGCTCCTGCAGGCTGAGAACTCCAAGTGTTCTGTGGATTACTACCTTGGCAGGGCTTAAATGTTTGCTGCAGACATAAGCCTTGTCATGGCTGATTTTATTTATCGTTGTGGAAGTGCATTTCCAAATAAAACAGAAAGTGAACAAATAAACTGGGTGACAGAGCCGTAAACCCTGCGCCTGCTCATTCACTTGAAGAAAAGCCTGCTTCAACTAATTAACCTGTGCAAGCCTTGTGTTGTTCATAAACAAGCCAGGAATTAATAGTGTGGTTTTTTTCAAACAGCCAACATGTGCCAGTAAATCTTTATTGGGCAGCAAAACAGAAATACCTCCCCTTTCCAGGGTAGGTACTGCAGCAACAACGAGAGGCTGAGTTCTTAAACGAGAGTAAAATATCAGGACAAGTTTATTTCCTGTTTTGCTGCCTGTACTGAGCACATCTGGGACGTGCTGGAGTGAAGGTTGTGTGAGTGGAAACTGCAGCCTCCCCGGCACTGGGGGATTACAGGAACAAGCACCAAAACTCTGCTTTTCCGCACCAAATCTCCTCCCAGCTCCAGCAGGAGGATGGATTATGCAGTACAACAGTCAGAGAAGCTGAGAGGAGCAGAGAGGAGCCTGTGGAACGGGTAAATAAAGCCGTGGATCTGCAGGGATGGGGGAGGATGCTCATGAGATGGGCAAGTAGGGAAATAAACAATGGGAAAAGCTGGCAGAGGATGTGTCGGGGAGGGGATCTCCYGGCCCCACACAGGTGTGTGCAGAAGGTGTCTGAGGCTCTGCTCTCAGACAAGCCCTGTCTATTCACTGGTCACACACATAATGGGAGACTTGGAAAAATAGAGAGGGGGCAGAAATACAAATCAAGGAGTAACACTTTTGAAGGAGAAATTATAAATTGCAATTTAATCACATAATCACTTTGACACTCTCAAGCAAGCTAATTTCTTCCCTTGCCTCATTTCACCCACTTGGCAAGATGAATCTTGATGAATAATGTCCTATGAATATTTAATTTTTTGATCAATTTGAATTTTTCTTCCTCCTATCCCTACCTGCTGGATAAATCAGTTCTCTCCCCTTTTCCTCTTGTAAACATACAGAGAACAACAGTTTCTTCTTCAACTTCCATCCTCCCGTGTTTTCATCCTTTTTTCCTCTCCTTTGGAAGGCTTTTYGGCCAAGCAATGATCATTGTCATCACCCCTTACCCATTCTCTGCCAGCTGGGAAACTGGGCCAACCAGGGAACTTCCTCAAGCCAGGAAAACTTTGCAGACAGACAAGAAAATTTATTATCTCTAGTGGTTTGAAAGCAATTTAAATATAATCRGATTGTTTGTGGAGGAATTTGGCGACTGAGGAGAGGGGAATAATGATCTCCCTGTTAATGAGCACTGACAGCAGCACCCTTATGCCTGGTGATGGGTGTTCTCATTCTCAGGGTCACCTCTACCAGCCCCACAGCTCTCGTTCCTTCATGAGCACACATCAGTGGTGCTGGAGACCTCTGTCAGTACAGGATTCCAGAAATTAGCTGGATGTGCCTGCTGGGGCTTACTTAAGAACTTTCAACCACCTCTTGGAGCAGGAGGGAAGGATAAATGGCCCACCCTAATCCCTGTCTATTTTATTCGCTGTTTTTCTTTGTTTCTCCCAAATGTTTAATCCATTTCTGCCTAAAATTGCCAAATTAGGAAAGTATTTTCAAACTTAACACTGATTTCAAGCTGGAAATCGATGCCCTTGACTTCACAGCACAATCCATCCCCACCACTGCTGCTCCTAACAAGCTGCAGGGGATAACCTGACTGTGCTGAGGCCATGAGAAATACAGAACTGCCTTTACCCTGAAAGCCACCGGATTTGGGGAACGGGGAGAGCATCCGAGAGCAGCAGCCAGGGCTGCAGGAGCCCTCGGATTCCTCCTCCATGCTGCTCCAGCAGAGCTGTTCCTCCAGCTTGGTACACGAGCACAAATGCTTCCCTGAAATCCATCGCCCAACATTCAAATCTGCCAACTGTTTGAGCRAGTGAGAGGCTGCAAGAGTGGTTGGCACGTGCTGTTTGTTTAAGCTGTTTATTAAAACTGACAGCCAAATCCGTGGAAATCCAGCTGAAACGCCTCCATGGGCGTAAGGAAGAAGAAGGAAGCCTGAATRCTGTGGCACAGAGGGTTTATGAGCTCTGGGACCCTGCATTGAGTTCTGCAGAGGGAGGATGGAGGGCTGCAATGCCTCGGGAAGCTGCACAGACTCTGGAATGCTACAAGCTGTTCCTGCCTCTGCCCCATGTTCCCATTTCCCTGTGTGCCATTTGTCAGCTCAGACTCTCACCTGCCCTCTGTGCAATGGCATTTCTTAGGGCCTGTCCTTGCCCTGAAGCTCTCACAGGGTGAAGTGACCCTGAGCACTCAGCAAATGCTCCAGACCAAGCTTCCCACTGTGCCAAGCACCAGTGGAGCACACAGATGTTTCTTCATCCCCTCTTCTTCCTGTTTTTATTGTTGTTGTTGTTGTTTTAGGAATAGGCATTCATTTACTAGGTCCTAATTCATCCCTGCATTCAAAACAGCCAAGCTGTCAGCCTCCCACATCCATCATCCCACCTCAGTGGAATTTCTCAAGCRTCCCAGGGAAGTGAGTGACAGTTTATACACAGAGTTCAGTCCCTTCAGGATGATCTGAAGGAGAGACAGCAACATTCCCTGTCTCAGGTACGTACTTCAGCACAGAGTTTGCCTCTGATGAAGATCCTGGTGTGGGCACCAATGGGAAATGGATTGTGCGGAAAGAACAGCGTGGGCAGGGAGGCAGGAGCAGTCACTGGGGGGAGTGACAGAGGCTTCCTGTGCCTGGGGATGGTGCTGGAGGTTCAGGGGTTGGTGCTGCAGGCAGGGCAGAGGCAGAACCGCCTGGAAGGAGCTGCTCAGCCCTGGCACGTCACCTTCTGCCTTCCCACTGCTGCTGTCAGTCCAAGGGCTGATCCTGTCAGTGCGTGAAAATGAATCCAGAGGAAACGTGTTGGAAAGCAGTTGTGACACAACACTGTCTGAGGCTGTGGTCATGTTTGATTAGTCTGTGTTTGGTATGAACCAGGGTGACAAAGGCCCTGGTGGCTCAGTCCAGCTGGCATCGGGTGCTACGGACAGCTCCCATTACTGAGGAAACAAAGAACTTCGCAGCCTGGGCTGATTTCCAGCATTTCCACATCTTCCAAGTATGGAGGAAGCAGAGTGACTTTGAACTTACTACAGACCTTGTTTACAATAAACCTGTTCTGAAAGGCTCCAGCACCTAGGCCTGAATCCCAACAGCCATCGACTGGGTGGTGATGGTTTCTCTACACTAGAAACAGTCAGAATCACACACAAAGCCCTCAGGAACTATCTGAGATCTGCTGGAGAGCAGAACAGTCAAACAGCTGATGTGCAGCGAGAAAGGAGAGCTCGCCCAGGGGTGAGCTCAGGAGGGAACGAGCACAGAGGGATGTGGGAATGGTAATGAAGGAATGAAAACAGCGATGGAGGTGTCTGTGGGAGGAAGGGCAAGATTCAGATCACAGTACAATTAGACAAAGCATTCCTGCTGGAAATCACATCCCAGTACCCAGCTCTGCAGGACAGGCACAAGAGATTTGCTCTTTCACCTGCCCTCATCATGTTGCCATTTGCTCTCCTGAAAGGGGAGCAGAGTCGTGCTCGGAGACAACCAGCACTTGGAAAGGTTACCCTCCCTTTGGCATTTCCCGAGTGCGAGTCACAAGACAAGGAGCTGAAGTTCACAGCCAAGCTGCAGAATTAATACTTCCCCACACTCACAARTTTGTTCGCTTGATGGATTTAAAGCCAGGGATGGAATTGAAAACAAACCCACTGGAAAAGCCCCCCCATCTCACCCACTGTCAGAACACTCCGGGGTGAGGAGCTGGCACAGAGGMTCCACTTCCGTGCAGGGCACCGTGGAAAACTTCCCTGGAGCAGCACATGGGGCAGGTTCAGAGTGGGCTCTCGGTGCACCCTGAGTGTCTGGGCAAACCACAGCCCCTCTGCCCCAGCTCCCACCTCTGCACTGCTCCAGAGCATCTCCAAAATCTGCCTCCCTGGGACAAGAAAACCTCTGGCAAAACTGCAAGACAGAGACCAAACCTGGTGTTTGTAAATGCAGCTGTTGGGAAGCCATTCCAGGGAAGCCAGTGTATTATGAGTAATTAATGTGGCACGTGAAATAGGGGAGCCTCATCTCCATACATCCCTTGAATCCCAGGGCCCTCCTGTTAGTGCTCTGGGGACATCCTGGCTGCTTCCTCCCCTCTGTCCATCCCTCCCTCCCTCCCACTCGGCAGCATGGATGCAAACCCCTCCTCTGCCCTCAGCATCCCAACACAACCATCTGCCAGCTTCCCCTCCTCCTCCAATCATCCCCACAGTTCCTATCTCTGAGCTCTATCCCGTGACCTCTGCCTCTCAACATCTTTCTCCAAAGCTTATACTAACATGAAGTTAGTCCTGCACAGACTTAGGGGGCGAGAAACACTCCCCATCCATGAAAATTCCAGCACAGTTCTCTCTCTGTGTTATTGCACAGCCTCCCCAGCACAATCCCTGTGCTGTGCTGCTGCTCAGGACCGCGTCCGTCCGAAGCCACCCCAGCCCTGGTGCGTGGCTGCCTCTCCATGCCCGATTAGGTCCCGTCCGAAGCATTTTTCTTCATTTGCAGGAGCAGCGGTGCTGCCTAACGAGGGACGYCGGCCCCTGCTAATGGGAGTCACTTCATTATGAGCCGGGCTCTGCTTCAAACCACAGCTCCACACTACCAGAGACCTAAATCTTACCACAAGGATTTTAATTTGGGATTAACCGATCGGGAAATTAGATCACTCGTTGCATCAGTCATCCTGCTCTCCCGGTAACCTCGTGCTCCGGATGGCTTGGCTACAGTTAGGARCAGACTCCTCCAGGAATGGGCACGGCCCTGAGGCTGCCAGAGCTCCAGGAAGGTTTGGACAATGCTCTCAGGCACAGGGTGGAATTGTTGGGGTGTCTGTGCAGGGCCAGGGGTTGGACTGGATGATCCCTGTGGGTCCCTTTCAGCTCAGGATATTCTATAATATCTATGCTTTAAGTAGGAGCCACTCTTATTTTGTGACACCTGCTTTTATTTCTTTGGGATGAGCCTGGCAAGCAGGTGTAGATTATAAAATCACACAATCATGGAGTGGTTTGGGGTGGAAGGGACCTTAAAGCCATTCCTGTTCCACTCCCTGTCATGGGCAGGGACACCTTCCATGGACCAGGTCTCTCCAAGCCCCATCCAACCCGGCCTTGGACACTTCCAGGGATGGGGCAGCCACAGCTTCTCTGGGCAACCTGTGCCAGAGCCTCCCCAACTTCACAGGGAAGGATTTCTTCCCAATATCCCATCTAACCCCGGCTGTGTCCGTGGGAAGCCATTCCCCTTTGTCCTGTCACTCCAGGCCCTTGTAAACAGTTTCTCTCCATGTTTCTTTTGTCTCTCTGCAGGTACTGGGAGGTCACCCTGGAGCTTCTCTTCAGGCTGAACAATCCCAGTTTTCCCGGATTTTATGTAATGTGTCAACAGGAATTCTTTTGGACTGCAAGCTATTTCCAAAAGAAATCCAAGTGAAGTATTTCCATGCTATAAGCAATATGTGGGTATCCCTTCTCCAAGGTCAAAATTAATTGATTATCCTGTTAATATCCTGGTGTATACATCACTATTTGTGTGTGTCTCTGCAGATGGATGCACACACATGTACACACCCCTTATCTTGTAAATTCCTGCTTTTTGCTCTCATTTCTAGGGCAGCACTTAATAGAAGATGCAACATAATAAAAGCCCCAGCTGGGGAAGCCACRATACAGCCCAGGCCCCACAAAGTCAATTACTCTGTAGGAGAGAGTGAGGATAACTAATGAGATTTGCATGGAAATAACTGATCTCTYGATACAAAGGATCACACAGGCCGTGCTGGCAGGCAGGGCTGAAGGGAAAGGTACAGGCAGAGGATCAGAATACACCAGGCATGGCTGTGGGAATCAGCATTTCTTTGTTCTTTTGTTGGAGATGCCAGGCAGGAGCCTGAACTGGTGGAGATCTGGCTGCATTCTTGCAAAAGCCATCCATTGAAAATTAATGATAGCTTAAGTTTTCAATTAAATTTTAATTTAAACTCTGTGACTGGTGCAAATCAGCAGAGTGCCACTTGTGTCAGTGATTTATCTTAGCTGAGGATTTGGCCCCACGTCTCCAGTGAAAGCTCTGCCAGAACAAGCTGCAGCGGAGATCCTCCGGCCAGACTCCAAAATGTGCTAAAGCGCTGAAAGGTGTAGATAGGCATGAAATCAATGCAGCCTGGGACCTCTGAAAACTCCATTAGGGCCCTGTCTGAATCTCCTGATGCTGAAAGTACTGGCCCCAAGTATAAATTTGCCATAAAGGAAAAAAATCCTGCAATCCCCAAAGCCTCTTTTCTTTACCAAGTGGGATCTGTTCATGGCCCTGCTCAGGCTCCTGGTGAAGATCAGAGAATCCCAGCATGRTTTGGGTTGAAGGGACCTTAAAGATCATCAGTTCCATCCCCTGCCAGGGGCAGGGACACCTTCCATAGACCACACTGCCCCAAGCTCAATCCAACTTGGCCTTGGACACTTCCAAAGGTGTCCTTTGCTGAGACACAGCTGGAACAAGGACATAAAACCTGAATCTGCATCTCTTCCACGAAACAGCCTCTCCTGGGCTGACCTGTGGGGCTCTCAGGTGACCTGGTGGGTCCTGTCCMGCCCTGCCCCAGCCTCCACCAGCACGTGGGGACATGGGGACAGACACAGGCACATTCCTGGGGGCTTCATTCGAGAGGAGGGGTTTGATTTGGACTCACTGGCTCCTTTACATCCCGTTTAATAGATCTGTGGCAGGAAGTCTAATAAGTTAAGAAGTTTTACACACTCTTTTTCTTTTTTATATGTAATGCAGTCATTTCTCAATCTGCCATTCTCAATAAGTTCTTTTTTTTCTCCTTGCTGTTGAAATCTGGATTGAATCATTATTCCTGATGTTCCACAAGTCTCATTCTGAATATTTTTAGAAGAAAAAAAATGAGATTTCTGCTTGGGACTTTTTTGTTTATAAATTTTGCATAAAGTTCCAACACAAAAGCAGCAAAAGGAATTCAACTGAATCTTTTCAAGAACAGGATCAGCTTGTGATGTGTAGAGCAAAACCACTGGGTTTAACAGGCTGAGAGGCTGGAAGAGAATGAAGCAATTAAGGGGAAGGAGGGATGTGGAAATGAGGGTCACTTGCACTTTACAGAAAACCAGCCCAACATTTAGTTATCTCCTAAGCTGTGAAGGCCTGGAAAATCCAAGGACAGAGAGGCAAAGGCTCTCTTGACGTGGCTGCTTACATTTTTCCTGGCAGTAACACAGAGAGTGGTGAAAGAATCACCTGTCACTGCAGCTTTAGCCCTGAAAGTTCACGGTTTTGTGCGCTGGGCTGGAATAGCTGGTTCCAACTCATCTGGTGATGACTGGGCTGCACTAAACTTACGGAGAGAAGTTCAGGAGAGGTGAGTCACAGCCTCCCCACTCCCCTGCATCGGTGGTGACTGGACAAGTTTGACTCACACCCATAGGTTCAATAGCATAAATAGAGCACCTTGAAGTGCATRTCTGTGACAAGTGGCATTTGTTGGGCTCATTTGCACTGTTTGGAGAAAACATATTGTGGGTTTGCTCTCGGTGATGTTTGGAAGACTTCAGAGCGAGTGGCAGTGAGGGATGGGCCCGAAGGATCCGAGCAAGCAGTGCCAGAGCCTTCCAGCCCGGGGGGAGATGGGAGCTGGCAGCAGGAAAGGCTTCTCTGCACAGCCGCTTCCTCCTCCTGGCGTTCTGCCAGTGGAAACAGGCACGGGGAGCCCCGGGATGCTCCTCTGTGCACAGCACAACCCTGGTCCTGCCAGGCGGAGCACAGACCTGTGCCACTTCAGGCACCTGAACTGTCATTCCTTTTTGTATGTATGGCCAAGAGGGACTCTGGCCAAGCCTGGGACAGCCCTTGTCCACTCAGCCAAAATACAAGGTTCAAATATTTTAAAAATTTTAAAATCCAGCCTCTTCTCCAACTCCAACTTTTCCTATGGCCACTGAAAACAGCCAGTGGATCAGGGAGGCTCCTCTGCCCCTCGGTCATGCTCAGCCTYCTGGAAGGAACATTCTCAAGGAAGGGTTAAATCAATCACAACTACATTCACTGCTCTTTATTAACAAGTGTATCAAATTTAAATAATTAGCATTTTAATGCCACATGCTGTACACAGGGACAGCGAAGGGATGGCTCAGCAGAGCCATATGGTCCTCTGGTTAATAAGGTCAGGCAGGAGCAGGCAGAGCATCCAAGGGAAAAACCGTGCAGGTCTAGGGGCCAGTGAGCTCTGACACGGCCCAGGCAGTGCTGTCCCTAAGGACAGGGGCTGGAGCAGAGCACTGGGGCAGGATGGGCTCGGGATGGGCTCGGGAACTTCCATGGCCAGAGCCCCTGGGAGCCAGCGAGTCCCCACGGGCAGCCACGACCTCACCTGGAGCCTCATCCTTGAAAAGAAAGGAGCTGCTGTGAGCTCCCTCTGACTCACATCCCCAGAACCCACCAGGAAGGTCACAGCCACACCACTCAGCCAAGGTTTAAGGTGGGAGCAGTGTGGGATGGGCAGCACTGGGCACTGTTCTGGGCAGGGGGACCTGTGGGGCCACGGCCAGACCTCCCCTCCCACCACGGCTGGGAACTGCCGCTGGTCTGGAGCCCGGCCAGAGCTGCAGGAGTGTGGGGAGACACGAGTCACACAGGCACAGCCACTGTCCCTGCTTCTGACTGAGGCTGTGGCAATGTCACCTCACACGGTAATGGAGTGAGTGACCCCTGTGGGAGAGAAAATGTCCCTCTCCTGCTCCGGGACAGAGAGGCACAGACGTCTGCACAAGGGGAATGGCTTTAACCTGAAAATGAGTAGATTTACATGGGATATTGGGAAGAAATTGTTCCCTGTGAGGGTGGGGAGGCCCTGGCACAGGGTGCCCAGAGAAGCTGTGGCTGCCTCATCCCTGGAAGTGTTCAAGGCTGGGTTGGACAGGGCTTGGAGCAGCCTGGGATAGTGGAAGGTGTCCCTGCCCATGGCAGGAGTGGAATGAGATGAGCTTTAAGGTCCCTTCCAACCCAAACCATTCTGTGATTCTATGACTTACAGTCACCCTTGGCAGAGATTTTCTGTTTTGGGAGAAAGCTCCTTCCCTCTTCCACTGCTGAGCTGATGCCACTGGTCCCACTGGTGACAGGTACAGGCTTTACTAAGGTGGGATTTCTTGGAAGGGGATTAAAGCTTTTAATGCTCCCACATCTCTGAACACAGCAGATGAGAAAGAAAAGTCGTTTTCCATCTGTCTGCAAAGGACTGTTAAGTCCTTATTCATACGTAAAGCAGAGCCAGCAGAGATTGTTACAGGCTCAATGACAGTGCTCTACAAATGTTAATATGGTTTTTAATTGGGAGGAATAATAGCTTGCTGCTGCACGCTTGGCAGACCAGGCTCTGCGGCTACTTGATCCTACCCCTTTTCTAAAACAGAAGGGAAAAATTGCAATTCTGCATTGCAGTCAGGATTTATTTTAAGTGACTGAGGTGCTCAGCTGACACGATGCTGTCCCTTATCCCCCTGGTTGTCCTGGGGGCGGCAGAGGCAGAGCCCAAGTCTTGCTGTGTCCCTGGCACAGCTGGAGGGAGCACCCAACACCGGCACACAGCCGGTCCTGCGGAGGGGCACAGGACTCAGAATCACCGAATGGTTTGGGTTGGGAGGGACCTTAAAGCCCATCCCGTCCCACCCCCTGCCCTGGGCAGGAACACTTCCCTCTATCCCAGGCTGCTCCAAGCCTCGTCCAGCCTGGGCTGGGCTGACTCCAGTGGTGGAGCTTGGTGCAACGCCAAGCTCTGCTGAAGTTAATGAGGGCCTGTGTGTCCAGGGAGATCAGGAAAATAATCGGGATTAACTTTTAAATGGATTAGTCAAATTGCATTAAATACCTTTGTAAACACTTTTGTTTAGAATTAAGGTGGACTAACTCGATTTTGTTTGCTTCACTTTARTTCCAAGTAGCACCATTTAAATGGAAGCTTAAAGAAATTTAACCAAACTTGCACCTTGATTAGTCCCTGAATCTCCCTAACCACCCAGAGCAGAGTGGGGGAGACTCCTCAGCTGCCAGTGTGGGGTGGCATCCCCATCTTGGGAAACCTCCCAGGAGGGAAAGGACTGCTCTGACCAAGCCTCTGAATCTCCACGGGCTTGATCTTTGCACTCCAGCCACTCTGTTTACATCTTTCACCGAGTTTTTGGTCCTCATCGCCAGCTTTGGCACACGTGCAGGGCACGGCTTTGCCTCCGCTGGAGCTGGGAGGGCACACAGAGGCTCCTGGTGCTTCCCAGAGAGCCCCTGGCAGCCCCCAGCCCCTTGGGAGGGTGTCTGACCGCCAGGAGCCAGACTCAGGGATTTAATTCCTTTCTTCATCCGCGTGGGGAAAACAGAGGCAAGGTGAGAAATCGCAGCAGGGCCACCGAGGCACGCGGGGCAGCGAGGGCAGGGGCCACTGCCGGCAAACACCAGGCAGCCTGCGCGCTGCAGCCCCTGGCGCTGCAGCAGAAGTCTCTGTGTCCTCACCGGGGGTGTCCGGGGCAAGAGGTGAAGAAGGGCTCTGGAGACTCTCCTTGGGAAAGGGGAAGCGAGACTCTGCCCAGAGCCCATCGTCGGCTCTTCCCTCGCCCGTCCGGGTACGGCTCATCCCGGGGGCAAAAGGAAGTGTGGAAAAGGAGAATTTGGATTTGTTCAGAGCACGATCAGCACTGAGGAGCAGCGGGGCAGAGCCACCTCACACCATCGTGCCCCCCTGGCCGGCTGCTGCTCCCCCCYCAGGGCCACCCCGCACCCGCCAGGACACCGGGGAAGGGGAAATTCAGGAGTTGGCTGGAAGCTGATGGCAGCTGACAGGATTTTCAAGGACAGAGGGAGATAATTCCTGCCCAGCTTCACTCCCTGTGCAAAATGGGAAGGGCAGCCATGCATCTCTCCCCCTTTTTGGAAGAACTACAATGCAATTGAAGTATTTTTAGTAAGGCCTTAATTAAATCATCAAAATATTTCAGGCTGATGTTGATCAGCAAGTAAATTCAGGGAATAGGACAAGAAAAGCAGCTGTGCATTATTTTTCTGAGTAATGATATTTGGATCTCTGTGCTACAGAAAGTAGGGAAGAAAGTAAATTATACAGAAAATGCATTCAGGAAGGTTTTAATGTTATTACAAACCTTCATTATAATGTATGATCAAGCATGTAAGTGAAAATCTTAGAACCCGGGGGTAACATATCGATTCTGGTGGACATTTAAATTTCTATTTGATGCTTAAGTAAAATCTAATCTGACTTCTGATTTTGCAAAATATTTTAGGGTAATTAGACATGCTTGTGCTTTATTGATTCTTAAAATGAACATAAGTATGTGGGGAATTGCTAAGGCTCTGGATTAAAGAAAAAAAGACTCCTTGCTTTGCAAAAGTTCCTGTAATTAAATCACTTTCTGCAAATGTGACCCTCATTATCCTGGATGGAAATGAATGCAGGAACAGGTAAGGGAGTTTAAAATAATAATGATCATTAAAGTGAAGCTTTAGGGTTTAAATGAAAGTTTGGTTTCTCATACTTTTCCCACAGGCTTTGGGATAAATCGCTCATCTGGAGTATTGGGGCTCTGAGCAACCTGGGACACTGGGAGGTGTCCCTGCCCACGGCAGGGGGTGGAACGAGGTGGGCTTTGGGGTCCCTTCCAACCCAAACCACTCTGGGATTCTGTGATAAAACCCCGAACAGCCCCAGAGCACAGGCTGGGGGGGAATTCCCGTCAGGAACGGGCTTTTGAGAAGTCAGGCTCAGAGCAAACACYGGGGGCAGGGTCGG
This sequence comes from Amblyornis subalaris, assembly GCA_018881555.1. NCBI lineage: Eukaryota > Metazoa > Chordata > Aves > Passeriformes > Ptilonorhynchidae > Amblyornis > Amblyornis subalaris. The sequence goes on along the minus strand of JACAXG010000148.1, from coordinate 1,600,177 downwards.
CACCGACCTGCTCCGGAGCGACCCCGGCCGCGCCCGCCTAGGGAGGGGTCCCCCGGCCGCACCCTGGGCATTTCCCGGCCGGAGACCGGTCCTGCCAAGCCATCCTGAGCTACAGGAATGCTCACTGCTCCATTCAGCTTTGCTGCCTTTTCCGCAAGTACTTCGGAGAACGAGGCCAGCGCCCGAGCCGCGGCCCCTCTGCGGAGCCGCCTGTGCGCGGCCGTGCCGCAGGAGCAGCCCCGGAGCCGCGGGCATCCTCCCGCGGCAGCCTCTCCCCCCCGCGGGACGAGCACAGGAGGCTGCAGAGCCGGCCCGGCCGTGCCCGGGGTCCGTCCCGGCCCCGGGGGCGCCCCGGACAAAGAGCCCTCGGGAGGGAGCCCTGTCCCCGCATCGCAGGGCGCGGGCTCCGAGCCGCGGCTGCTGCCGGGGCCTGGAGGCTGCTCGGAACGCACGGAGGACAGAAGTTCAGCCGGCTGGAGCAGATGGCTCGGTAACATTTGCTGCCGGAGCCCGCAGGTCCCCAGCAGGGCCTTTCTGTTATCATTTGCTGCTCGTGCCGTCCTCCCCGGCCGCGCGGAGCCGCGCACACGTCTKTGCCCAGCGCCGGGACCGCGCCCCCGGCCCCGCACCGCAGCGCACACGAGGTCATAAATAAGCAATAAGCGGAGATAAGTGTCTGATTTATTGGGGAGCTCAAAGGCAAAGCCGAGCCGTAGCAAGGTCACATCCACGGTTAAGCACGTTCCCGACACAGCTCGCTCCAACACTGAATTTTATCCGCACTTCTCGCTTCGGCTTCCCCTGTGCGCTGAACGCAGCTCATCTGCTCCAAAGCCAGGCAGTTTTTCCCGCTGCAGCGCCCGGGTRCCACGGCACAGCGGGCCCACGGCTCCCGGCTCTCGTAGCGTGGCAACAAGTGCTAAGCAACACAGAGGTCGCCATCAGGCCCTCGGTCTGGCTTTTATCTGGTGAGGGACCACTTAAATAAGAGCTAATCTCTATACAAGACACTGCCCCTCTGCAGGGCTGGCAGCCCTATTACTCATCCGAACCTGCCTGAAGTGGATGCTCATTTAAGATATATATAACCCTGCTCTGACAGGCAATATGTCAATAAGGGGAGCCCACTTTAATCCACATTACTCTGACCCAGGTGCTTTGKCAGGATTAGAGCTTGTGATTTTCCACCTAATGGCTTCCCACCTTTCCTTTGCAGGGAAGAGGCAGCTTTAGCAGAATGGCTGTTTCACGTGTGGTGAGCTTTGTCTCCCTGTGGGTCCCTGACTCTCCCCGCGGGGTGGATCGTGTCTCCCCAGGCTGTGTTGGATGCCCATTCCCAAGGGAGAGAGCCGTGCCCATGCAGCCCTCTGCCAAGGCACTGCCCCTGCTCCTGGGATCGCAGAATCTTTAAGGAATGGGACCTGAAAGATCATCCAGTCCCACCCCCTGTCATGGGCAGGGACACCTTCCACTATCCCAGGTTGCTCCAAGCCCCATCCAACCTGTCCTTGGACACCTCCAGGGATGGGGCAGCCACAGCCTCTCTGGGCATCCTATGCCAGGGCCTCGCCACCCTCACAGGGAAGAATTTCTTCCTAATATCTGATCTAAACCTACTCTCTTTCAGTTTAGGCCATTCCCCCTTGTCCTGTCACTCCAGGTCCTTGTGAAAAGTCCCCCCCAGCACTCTTGGGGCCCCATCAGGCACTGGGAAGTGCTGTAACAGGGATGCTCCTGCCAGGGCTGTCCCGGGAGCAGCACAGATACATCCCTGTGGGGCCCTGAGCTGCACTCAACGCCAGATTCCACTGCAGAGCGAGAAAGAAGACAAACTCCCATGTGGCAGAGAGGCGGCTGCCTCGCCTCCCGGCCAGGAACACAGGCTGGGCAAGAAACTGTGCACCAGGAGAAGCCATGCCTGAAAGATATCTGGGAAGACAGACTGCTATCTCCTGTCTTTTTGCTCTCTGTCATCACCCGCAGCAGGAAATAAATCCAGGTGGCCAGAGAGAGGGGGGTGAAAGCTATGCTTCCCCATGGCACACTGGATTTTCTGTCACTTGGTACTAAATAAGCCATGGCAGATTTAGAAGCACCACGATTGCTGAAAAAATAACTGTAATAAAGTGGGTATAAATAACTGTATAGCAGTATTTCTGCGTATTGGAATTGTTTATGCAGGTAAAATTTAATAGCAGAGGTGTGACCACATTTATAACAGAGTAATCAGTGTGTAATTCCACAAACCCAGTGTGTTTGCTCACAGGAGACAACCCTAATGTCTTTTAAAAAGTCATTAGATTTAAGTAATAGCCAGCACCCAAGTACTCGATCAGGCAGATAGAGAACAAATCAACTTTTATTGCCAGGCAAAAACTGGAAAAACCTAATTCCTCGGAAGCTAATAAAAATTTTATAATTTTTTTCTGAGTCAAATAAGCACGGGGTTTATTACTTCGTAGACATCTTCATAAAACCTGGAGCAAACCTAATCTAGATGAAAACAACAGCTGTGAGGCACAATATATTTGACCAAGATGGATGCCTCAGAGGTATGATATTCATTAGCTCACTAATTCCAAATGGTAAACAAGGTTTAATTAATTTTGATTTCAAGCTGCACCGGTCCGTTGGCCACGCAGGGGTGTGCGGAACATACAGATCCTACAGGAGCAAGGGTTTGCTGGGGAGGTTTGCTTGGCATTTCTGCTCGGACAAGTTTTGGGAACAAAAGAGGGCGAGTGTTCACCTCCTAATTTCAATCTTTTGCAAGAGCACCACTGGGGGTGCACAGTGAGGGATGCAGCTCCAGTGAGGATCTCCCTGGATTAATGACTAGGCTATGCTTGGATGTGTGTAAGTAGAAGCCCAGTGCCTAATTCACTAATTTTATGTCTAATTTGTACATTCACCGATGGGGGCAATGTTAGACATCTTCCCTGTGAGGGTGGCGAGGCCCTGGCACAGGGTGCCCAGAGAAGCTGTGGCTGCCCCTGGATCCCTGGAAGTGTCCAAGGCCGGGTTGGATGGGGCTTGGAGCACCCTAGGATAGTGGGAGGAGTCCCTGGGCTAGTGGAAGGTTTTGGTACGTGTGAGAGGGCCCTGCCAGGCTGCCGCACGCCAGCCAAGTGCTGTTAATAATCAATCTTTCAGTGGTGGATTTGAGGAAGCCTCCTGATGTGAAGCATTTACTCAAGGRGTATCTAAACAAAGTAGAAAGTCTGAAAAATCAGATTTGTGTTGCTGACATTGGTGACCCGAGAGAACAAAACACTCCTGCTGACAACAATCAGGTGCAGAACGCAGATCCCCAGAATGCAGAGCCGAGCAGGAGGCACTGCTGTGGTGCTGTGAGCCTGTGGCTGCCCAAGCATCTCAGGGAGCTGCTTCCCTCCCGGACTCATCCGTCATGTCCCTGCCACGCAAACAGCCCCGGGAGCAGCGGCAAGAACGCCCTTCAAGGACAAGTGCTCATGGGGAAACGCATCCGTAATTACCGTGATAAATGCTGTGCTGGGTAGGAGAGGAGCAGAGCACACTCTGCGGTGCCAGGGCCGAGCTGCCCTGCACTAGGCAGCACCTCCCCTGCCTCCCCTCCCTGTGCCGGGGCACTGCCAGCCCTGGCCCTGCATTCCCCTCCTCACTGCCCCTGCAGCCCACAATTCCACCGCGAATTCCCCATGCCAAGCTCCACGCAGCTCGCCCCAGCCCTCAATCCCATCCTCACCACTGCGGCTCCAGGTCTGGCGAGCCCCTGCATCCCACCGGGACAGCATCCCTGTGCCGTGGCCCCCAGCTGCTCCCTCCAGCTCCATCAATCTCTCATCCTTTACTTCTGATCTTAAAACAAAAGAACTTTGTTGAATTTCTGGAGGGGCAAGGGACAGGGAGGAGCCCTGGGAAGCTGGTGTTCATTGGGATGCTGTGGGCTGCCTTCAAAATAACCGAACAGCCACCTTGCCGTGCTCACAGGGAACTGACCACTGTTTCCCATTTCTGGCAAGACTCCTTTCTATGACAGTGCAAGAGACAGATTTTTGGGAAAACTTGATGTCCTCATCTCTTCGGTGCCCTGCTTGGGGTGTCTCATGTCCCTTATTGTCTCTCCATGCCGTTACCTGTGCTGCGCCTCCCTTGGTGAGAGCTCCACTTGCGCCAAGGAGGCTCCAGAGAACGGGAGAGCTGAGAGCAGAGCCCTCTGGAGASCAGTACAGGGCGAGGGCAGGTCTGTCCCTGAGCCGAGGCGGTGCCCAGCCCTGCAGCAGGACGGGAGCAGGGCAGGTTCCCCTGCCGGGRCTGCGGGGAGCGGCTGGGGAGGCAGCGCGGCCGCGGGGCACAGCTCCGCTCCCGCAGGGATCTTCGCTCCCCGAGGGCAATCCCTACAAGGGAGCTCACGGTGCACACCTGACTCCGCAGTCTCTTTCCCAGCGGTGCGAACATCCCCGCTCCGCACGTTCCCGAGCCGCGGTGCCTTCCCGGCACAGCCGAGCCCGCGGCGCTCAGCCCTCTGCAAACAGCACCTGGATCGGAGCTGCAGGACTCCTCGGACAGCCCAGAACAGCCCCAAACGCGGCAGGAGGGAGATTCAGTCGCCACTCTGACGGATGTGAGTGCTTCCCCTGCGTGGGGTGCAGCTGTGCTCAGGAGAGGCTCGGACAGGCTTGGAAAGCACCACGAGCCCCACAGTGCCTCTGAAGGCACTCAGAGCTGGCCTTTCCTGTGCCACCTCTGGGCAAGGACATCGCTCATGGGGCTGGTTATAACAGAATCTGCTCTTCAGTCTGGGGAAGAGGACGCTTTGGGGAGACCTCGGTGTCCCTTCCAGTGCCTAAAGGGGCTCCAAGTCCCACAGCCCAATTCAGTGTTAAACAGCCCCAGCTCTGCAGCACGGAGCCGCTCGAGTGAAAACGGGAGAGGAACCAAACTTTCATGGGTAGRGCTTTAGAAGTATCACAGTACATAATCTTCTTAGGTATTTCAGAGTTAATGACATGACTGCTGCCTTTGTCTCATCCCGGTGTCCTGCAGCCCCGCTGTCCCGTGCGAGGATGGGGCACACTGCACCCGTCACTAACACACCCGAGGAGGGGTCTTGCTCCAAGGGGCTGTGAAAGTGTTTATTGTCACCTCTGAGTGACACCAGGACATGCACTTGTCTTGTATTTGTGAACTGGAAATGTATTTAATTCAGGCTCGCGGCAAAGTCATGGCTCACAGCCCTTTAGTGCACTGCTGAATTTGAAACCAGCTTGCAAAACTGTTCCCAAAATAACCCTGTGAGCCTCTTTTATCCAGAGAAATGTACAAAATATTTTTGTTCAAAGACAGAGGTGCAAAGAATTTAAATGTCAACACTTTCCCTGGAGGGAGAGGATGGATTTGGGGAACTGTTTCCAATAGGAGTCGGTGCTGGATCCCTGGAGGGCAGTGGCTGTGGGGTGGCACATCCTGGTCTTGGTGAGACGTGCCTGTGTGCACAGCAGGGTGATGGTACCACTGGGAGAAAAGCTTTCAGGATGTATAAAAACCCCCACCYCGACAACTTTTCATGGGTTTCCTGTAGCCATCACTGCATAAACCCACCTACCTGCCCCCAAAGGCTGTGGGAGCTTGTGCTCCCTGCTGCAGGAACAGCAGCTCTCTCCAGATCCTTCCCGGGGCTGGGGGCCTGCCAATGGTGTCACATCCAGGGCCGGACTGATTRCCCTCTCATGTGGCTTCCCAGGAACCTGCTGCATGGAGATATTTAATTTATATGCAGGGAAGCTTTGTTGATAAATAACCAGAGCTGGAAATATGCTTTAATGAAGCACAACAACAATTAGCTTTATTCACATTTTCCCCCCTCACAACAGAGACAAATATATGCACTTAAAGAATGATGATGTTTTGGGTAATCACAGCCAAATAAATAGAATGGAAACTTTGTATACTTTATGCCAAAGACTTTGCTGGCTGCAATATTTCCAGTTTYGTTTAAAAATAATAAGTGGTTGGAATGAAGCCTATACCCCAAACCCGTAACTCTGCATTTTCAAGGGCCATGGCCATAATGGAAAAATGAATATATGGATATATCTGTCTTCTTCAGGCCATCATCCTATAGCTGCTGTGTCTAACACAATCTGTCATAACACGCCAACAGAAGAACTGAAAGGCATTAAAAAGAAAATTGATTCTCTTGCAAGCCCCTCTTTGTCTGGTTTCTTCATTTGCCTATTAATAGCCCACTGTGCAATTAATTACACACAATTCAGGTACAATCCGTGTACCCCCGCAGAAGAGAGTTGATGAAGCCTGCAGACGTTTCCAGCCTGGAGGTAACATTTCTCCTCCTGAGCTGTGCTCTGGGTTTCAGGGGGGACCTGGGTCACACACGGCAGCTCAGAGACCCCAACAGCACCAAGGAACACACAGGACAAAAACTGTTTGCTTAAAATATTCAGGCCAGTCTTTATGAATAATGAATACACCCATAGAAACGGGGCTCCACCACGCACAAAACAGTGGTTAAATTAATCAGGTAATTTAATGGCAAGGAGTAATTTGACATCTTGTGTCTCACGGGTGCTACTTCCACAGCTTTCCTGCGAGCAGCCCGGCTTGTTCTCATCGCTGCAGGCTGGACTTTCTTAATGCAAGGCTTTTAATTATGCAGGCTGGACTTCTTTAATGTGAGGCTTTTAATTATCCTTAGATCAATACTTCTCATCAGCTCTGAGGAAAAGCTTCCCCTCCCGGTGCGAGCTGGGGAGTTACAGGAGCACACCCTGTGTTAAACACCCCCTGTCAGCCGGGGGAAAGGGGCAGAGTCACTGTTCTCTGCTTTGGGGTGCCAGGGTGTCACTATCCCGTTCTTTGGGAATGGAGGTGTCACATCCCCTGTTTGGAGTGCAGGGCTGTCACTGTCCTGAGGTTTAGAAGAGCCACTGGCCAGGCTGGGGACCCCTCAGCACTGCCCACTCTTCCTAGACAGATCTGCAGGAGGGGGCTGCATCCTCCAGCCTGGATGAGATGGGAAAGAATCTGCCGTAAAGAGCAGCTCCTGCTGTTGTCCTACTGGAACACAAGGAGCATTAACGACCTTATTTTTCATGTTGAGAGCGACTTGAATTATTTACAAAACTCCCAACAAGACTCTCAGCCTGGCATGTGCTTTTTCTCCCTCTTGTTCTCCTTCCCATCTCTCATTTTGAAAACAAATGCACCTTTCTACAGGGATGCAGGCGCTGCTGTCCCATTCCCCAGCTCCGGGACACTCTGGGGCCAGACCCCGCGTGCCCAGCCCTGGCCGGTCCTGTCCTCCCTCCTGGCCCCTCCTCAGCATCCCTGGCTCCGTTTGGCATTCCCAGCCCCAGCAGAGGAGTGATTGGAGCTAATGAGTTTGGCCTTGGGCAACCACTTCCCTTGCTCCGTTATTTTTATTTTTTTGGAGCCTTTCAGCCCAGGGTGCTTGTTGCTTCTCCAGCATCAACAACATTAACAAGCTCTGACATCTCATAAATTTCCCTTGGTAAAACAAAGAGAAACAAATAGAAAAACAAGTTTCAGCAGTACAGGGGGTTTGGTGCTTTGAATTTTTTCCTTCCTTTTCCATGCACTGGATTTTGTTGTGAGCAGCCCCTTTTATCCTGCTGGTGTCTCTCTGCTGCAGCCAAACTGCCTGGGACAATACAAGCTCAAACACACTCGTTTTGGTTTGGGGTAGAAAATGCTGAGAAAAAGTGAGATCTGATTAAGAAAAACATAAATAGATCCAATGCAAGCCCAAYCATAAAAATGTTACAGGTTCAGAAATAAGGGAAAGGAGATCAACCCCGTTAATCTATTCTTTCAGTTTAAAGCTGTTCCTTGCTCCATCATCATGAACAAATAATTTATAGAACATTTTAGGTTGGAAAAGACCTTAAAGATCATTGAGTCCAACCATTAACCCAACACTTCCGAGTCCACCTCTAAGCTGTGTCCCCAAGTGGACTTTGCAGCTGAACAAGCATCACTGCAGGGTCACTCCCACTCATCTGCCTCAGTTTCCCCTTTTAAAATCATGTACGGTAAAAACTTGTAATTACAATAAAAATCTTTGGTAACGCTTCATTTAGAAAGTGGGAAGTTACAAATTGGGATTGATCATCACTGTCACAAGGAGGTTGTTCAAACAGTCTCTGCCACAGCAGCCCCGGGCCCTCTCCACACTTTCCTCCTTGCTTTCTGTAATTCTTTGCTASTGCCCAAAATATAAATTGGCTTTCTTAGGGGATGAGAAATCTCCTGCCTCTGAGCCCCGCTCCTGCTCGGGGAGCAGGGATGCAGAGGCTGCAGTCACTGCCTTTCCCCTTCCATCACGCTGGGAAGAGCTGCTCCTCCGAGGGGCCATTAGGAACTGCAGAGGGATGGAGTGGCCACGAGCCATCCTCTCCTTTCCTTGCAATTGATTTTCTTTAAATACCAATCTCAGAGCCTCCCAGAGACACTGGGCAGGGCTCTCCTGTAAACTCACCCTGTTGCTGGGAGCTGGATGTGGCACTGCAGCAAGTCGAGCRCAGGCTCTGCCCTCCCTGGGCTCCCTCTCGGATCAGAGATTCCAGGAGCTCAGCTGAGGGCTCGGCTTTTCCAAGAACTGTTTTTTATCAACTGCCCCAGTGCAAAGGGAGTCTCAGCTGGTGCTGAACCAGCAACACGCAGCTTCCAGCAAGGCACAAACCACAGCCGGTGACAACGGCCAAAATGGGCTTTATCAAACCTTGCCACCCCCTAACACAGATCCCCAGGCTGGGGTTTTTTCCAGTTACTGCCCCATTGTTCCAACCACAGCTAAATTATCATTAAAACGATGCTGCTGGAAGGGAATGCGAGGTGGAAGAGAAAAGCTGATTTTCCAAGGATAAAATTATTCAGCAACAACCCTGGACATGTGAAACGGCATTTGGGACTCAACAKCCACTGCTTTATAACAAGGCAGAGTATTTTTCTTACGGATCCAGTTCTGGAAGCCCTGAAGCTCCTGCTTGTGTCCTCTGCTTTGCTGCCACATCATAAATATCAGGAGTTATGGTTGCAGCAAGCACACTGCACACTGCTGAGCTGGTTTGAATTTAATATGAATTTGATATCAGCATCCCATAGTGCCACAGCAGCTGTCAGGAAGCAGCTGTGTTTGTCCTGTTCTGCTTTCTGCAGTCAGCCTTTGACCCCAGACACTTCAGCACTGGGCTCAGGGTGCAGGAGGGGAGCAAGAGGAGTTTTCCAGTTAAACCTCCTTGCAGTAACAGGCAGAGGTCAGAAGGACACCTTGGGAAGGTGGACATTTTCCCATTTTTGAAGAACAACTGGAAGCTGCTTTACTGTCACTCTTTGGTATTTTTAAATGGAAACTTTTTTGGGTATTTAAATACATTTTAGTTATTTAGCACTAAGCATTTTAAATGTCATAGAATCATAGAATAATAGAAAGACAGGAGGGTGTGGTTTGAAGGGACCTTAAAGCTCATCTTGTTCCGAGCCCTGCACTGGTTTACTACAAACTAAGAAAAATCAGTAGATGGACATCACCCATCATCATATATCACATTAATACAACAGCAGAGAGTGTCTGCAGACCTACTGAGGGCATAAACTGCTTGTTATGACTCTTGTTCCTCCTTTSGTGCATTGGTGCATTTCTTCAAGTAATATGATTTAGGGAGAAAAGTTTATTTCTGACAGATCCAGTACAAATAAAATCTGTGTTCCATCTATGAAAACTTCTTGGTTATTCTTTTAGATTACACTACAAAGAAAAAAAGGAAAAAAAAAATAGATATCTAAGGAAGAAATCCCAGTGCATAAAGATGAGAACTGAAGCCCCCAGCCCTGCAAACTGTGATTTATCTGTCAGCCAAACCCCAGGACAGCTCCACTTTGACCCATCCTGTGGTTTTACAAGCACAATAAAGCAAACATTTCACAGCATAATCATGAGTTCTGATGTGTGGGAGACTGACAGGACATCTCTGTCAGTTATTAGGGCTCAGAAAATAAAACATCTGAAACAGCATATCTAAAGAGAATAAAACCCACGTACACCAAGAGACACTGGGGATGGAGAAAGCAGCAGAGACTGGCAATACTGGGCTGCTGAAAGGGGTGGAGAAGGGATGGATATTGCAGAGGAAGGAATGAAGAGTTTATCACTGTCCTGTGCCCAAGAAGATGAATATAATCACAATTTTAATGTAAATGACAGACTCTAAACAAATCAGACCCCATGTTGGAAGTCTGTCATGTTATTCCAGGCCTTCAGCCTGCCTGTTACTTAACCAGCAATATCCACATGGGAAGAAACTGGAAGAGCAATTCCTGGGCGAACAGTAATTGGTTTGAACATGAGTTCTCTCCCCCCAAGGGAGACTGAAGTCACAAGGAAGATAAGGCACATTTTACAATTAATTCCCATGTAATTGTATAATGTGCAAAGGGAGCATGAACACCAACAGTTTGATTGCCCATCTTCGATCAGAAGGGTCCCAGCACTGGAGAGAGGCAGGATGGGAATGCCTGGACAGCCAGATCGGGCCTGGATCCAGAGAAACTGCTTCTGGYGGGATACAGGATGGGATGGCCTGGACATCAGACCCAGTCTGGACCACGAGGAGCTGCTCAACAAAGAGCTCAGCCCCGCTGGTACAGGGGAAAGGGGAAATGGCCTCAAATTGCACCAGGGGAGGTTCAGGTCCGTTATTAGGAAAAATTTCTTCCCTGGAAGAGTGGTCAAGGATTGGAACAGGCTGCCCATGGCAGTGGTGAACTCCCCATCCCTGGAAGTGTTCAAAAACTGAGTGGATGTGGCACTTAGGGATGTGGGTTAGCGGGCATGGTGGGATTCAGTGGAAGGTTGGACCTCACGATCTGGGAGGTCTTTTCCAACCCTAAGGGTTCCACGATGTGCCACGGAGGGCTCGGATGTGCTGCTCGACAGTTCTTTAAACCCTCCCCAGACAAGCCCTGCCGAGTGACCCATCCCTGGCCCCCGGCACAGGCTCCAAGCAGGATTCCCTGGTCCTGGCCGGCTCTGCCCGTGCTCCGAGGATGGAGCCGCAGCCCTGTCCATCTGCTCAGTGGCCCTGTGCCCGCCCAGCCCACCAGGCTGCTCTGGGCAGGGCAGTGCAAACCAAAATGGGATTAAATGGGCAGCCGGGGAGAGCGAGCCAAAGCCACCCCTCCTGCCGGGAGTCCCGTGCGCGGCTCCCGCCCGGCGCTGCCGGCTGGCACGGAGCTCCGGTCCCGCTGGGACGGCAGGAATCCCACCCTCGGGGCTGTCGGCRCCTCCCCAGCGCGGCAACACTGGGGTTTGGCACCTCATCCCGAAGCAAACGCCCCACAGAGGGGAACGGCACGGAGCTGCTGCCCTTCGGGGAGAGCTGGGCCGTGTGCCCGCGGCTGCGCCTCCGGAGTTGCCAGCGCGGGTCTGGCTCCTCTGGAAGTGATTCCATGGAAAGCAGGTGCCAGCACCCACCAAGACCTTTGACAGCAGCCTCTTAGGAGGGCTCTTCACGCACAGCAGAGGAGCAGGACAGATGGAGCAGAAGCGGCAGCTGCTSAAGGAGGCACAGAGTAGCTGCCCAAGGTTAAACACAGAAAGGATGCTCTGATTCCTGCTGGAAGCCTGTGCTTGCTGCTATCCCAAACACACGGCACCACGAGCACATGAGCAGCCTCCTTTTGTCTTTCCAGGGCTTACATCTTTCAGTTCATGGCTGGCATTTATGTCTCCTCAGCCTGAGCTCTAACCAGATCAYAGAATCRTTACGGCTGGAAAAGACCTCCAACATCATCAAATCCAACCTTTGTCTGAATCCCACTGTGCCCACTGAGCTGTGTCATGGAGTGCCAGGTCTAMYCATCTTTTGAGCACTTCCAGGGAAGGTGACTCCACCATTTTCCTGGGTAGCTTGTTCCAGTGCTTGACCACTCTTTAAGTGAAGAAATTTTTATGTCTCTTTTCCATTTCAATAATTTATATCATTCCTATAAGTATTGTTGGATAAGAAATGTCCCATGCAAGTTGAACTCAGGTGCAGAATTTGAGCAAACAGACTGAGGTGAAAGTGATCCCTAAAGACACTTCTCACCCCAAAGAGGCAGCAGGGAGGGCAGAAAGCTCAAGCAATCCCAGTAACAGAGCAGAACCCCAGCACAGGCTGGAGGGGGATGAAGGACGAGCACACCCAGGCAGAGCAGCGAGGTCCTGAGGGGACACCAGGAAGGACGGGGATTTTTTCCCTGGCTCTCAGAACCACTTGCTGGCTTTGCCAAGAGGAGATAAATTGATACAAACCAAAAAGATTTGAGAATGAGCTCTGTGTCAGGCAGCTCTGGCATTATTAAGCTTATCTTGGGAGCAGACAGAAAACTAAGAGACAGAATGTCAATTAATTTGAGTGCAAGAATTCCCTGGGCTGGTGCTCAAGGAAGGCAGGAGAGCTGCCCAGATGKCAGTGTCAGAAGGAAATGGATTTCTCTGCACAGACCCAGAAACTTGAAACCCTTCTCATTTCTATTTGTTTAAAGATTCTGCTCAGTGTAGAACAATTTGGGCTGGGTGAATGCTGACTTACAGCAGTAATTGATGCTCTAACAGAGTAGAAAACTCCATATGAGCAAAGCCAGTCCAGGCTGAGGAGTTTTGGGAAGCGAACAGACTCATCCATCAGGACCGGGACCTGCTCCCACCCAAACCATCCCCTGCTGTTCCCCCCACCTTGTCACTGCCACTCCTGCTCCAGGMGGGGACACCCGGGGCTGGCACTGCCCTCACGCTGTGCCCTGAGGAAAGTGCTCAGTGTGACTTTGAGCTTGATCTACGGCAGGATCTTGGGCCTGGGCCGTGGAGCAGCTCACAAATAATGCACAACTCACTGCAGGCCCTGCAGGTAATTGATCAGCCAGGAGTCACACACACATCGAGGATGGACGCGTTTAATGTACTCCAGCCTGTCTCAGTGTACCCACGGCAGGTCCAGAAGTGCTGTTGGCATCTGGGAAGTCCACCACCAGTGACAGGAGCCAGCCAAGTCCTCGTCATTAAGTCCAAGAGAACAGAGAGCCTCCTCTGCTTTGATTTTTTCCTGCTCAAACACCGAATTTGGTGCCTCTGACAATCCCCAGGTACTGCAGTTTTGTTTTGCACCTGCAAGGCAGGWGCAGCCTGACTGATGCCAGAGGATCCCCTGTGCTGGTCCACGCTCCCGGGGACAAGGGGCAGAGAAGAGGGATGAGGCTGGGACCTGGTTGTTCCCACCCCTGGCATAGCTGCAGGCTGACCTAAAATTCAGGGTGCAGGAGCCAAACCSCTTTGAACTTCTGTGCTTCTGTGTGCCCTGCCCTGAGCCAGCAGCAGGAGCCCCCCTGCAGCCGAGGTCGGACACTCCCCAGGGAACGGCTCCCGTTGGGGTCTGGCACATCAGTGACCCCAGGCACAGCCCTGGCCCTGGCACGCTGCTCCCGGGGGAGCTGGGATCCCGCATCCCTGTCTCCTGAGGCATTCCCGGAGCGTGGCACAGGGCAGGCTGTGGCTGCCCAGCAGCCTGCCCGGGCAGCAGGGCACAGGCTGGCCCGGGTGGGCAGGACAGCCAGGACCACCCTGCCCCTGCCCCTGCCCCTGCCCCTGCCCCTGCCCGGGCTGGAGGCGCAGCTCCCGGAGCCTTTAGTTATCCCAAAGCCTCGGGGGCTGCTGTAACGCGATCGCCAGCAATAAACTCCCGCAGAATGCGGATCCATCCAGAGCAGGGGCGGTGTTTAACCCTGCCACCCTCCCCTGGCCGCGGCAGCTGCCTCCCCTCCCGCCCCTCAGCTCCTGCTGCAGAAGTGCTTTCGCTGATCACAGTCCCTCGGTGCGCAGAGCAAAGTCCTCTCAGTTCCTCCCCGCCAGCTTGGAAGCCCTCAGGGCAATATTTAACACCTCCTTTATCATTCTCACATTCTGTACAATGTGCATTTATGCGGGTTTTCTCTGGGGGATCGTTCCAAGCTTTATATTTACACTTGCCATGCTCTCGAAGGAACTGGCTGTACTTGCAATGTGCCCCCAGAACAGTGGAGCTCTCACAAGATGTTTTCCCTTAAACTGCTCAGAACAGGCACAATCGGAAAGGGTCAGATTCGTGAGGGGCAAGAGGGAAAATGGGTCCGGTCCCACCTACCTGCCCCAGCAGGGTCACAGCCAGGGAAAGCCTTCCATGRGGCAGAGGGAAAGCAGCCCCATGCACAGCCAAGAGCAGCAGCAGATCTCCACAAGCACTCAGAGGTTTGATATTCCATGGGAACTGTCCCAGCAGATGCTCCCTATGGCACCCTGGCAGCACTGCAGGATCCYACCACAGCAGTCATAGGATACCTGGGGTGCTCTGTGGGGCTCAGGAGCCCTGGCCCACCGATTATCTGGTGGTGGGATGTTGCTTTCAGCCCCATCTCCTTTCAAGCTACAGCCAAGCAGCTGTTGTGGCACAAAACTGTTCAAAAATCTCCTGGGGCCTGAGCCATCTCTTTTGGCATTTGCACTAATGTAGGGCAAATGAAAATTGAGTGAGCGTGGGGCTGCTCTGTCGGCTCTTTCTCCATCCCTCCCTGATGCTGCGTGGCAGAAAACTCACAGCTGATGGCCACGAGGCTCAGGGAAATGTTCCTGCAGCTGTTTCAGGAAAATCCTGATAAAAAGCCGTGTGGACCATGTGCCGTCCCACACAGCACTCCTCRGGCACAGCCTGCTCTCCATCAGCATTTTCCCCTCTTGATTTCAAAGCCACTTTTCTCTTGCTACAGTGAAGTGCTGTGAGTTTTTACTCCTGCTCCTTGTTTAGGCCCTACACGGCTGGTGGAAAAAATTTTAATTAAAAGCTGTTCTGCTTTTATGTCCAACATGCTTCAACAGGCAATACATCTTTTTGATGCTGGAATTGCCTACTTGGTATTTCTTACACCCTCTAAGCAGCTGGTGCAAGGCAGCACTCGAATTAGAGTGGGAGCTGGATGGAAACCGCCTGGTGTGGCCACAAAATCCTCTGCATCTCTGGTAATGCTGCTAATTATAGCAGTGKCTGGATTCCAGCTGATGTCCTGGGAAAACAAGACTGTAGGCCCAGGGATTAGGGGAAAAGTGCTAAAACTTACGCAGCCATCTCCTCACGGGTGGCTCGCTGTCCTCTGCCTCCAGCAATTCATTTCGTGACATTGGGAAATGTCCCAAATAAAGGATTGTTCCTGCGCAGAGCCAGAAGGAGGGGTTTCACGGACTAGGAGGAAGTCTGCTCCCAAATTTACATCCCCTGTGGCCACTGCCTTGAGATGTGCAGAAGGTACATGGGTCAGCAGGGTGTGACCCCACCGAGCTGATCCCAACTCTGGGTGACCCACAGGAGCACAGGCTGGGTCACACCTTTGCCTTTTGGATTAAAAAAAAGCCTTGTCACCTCTGACTAACGAGGTTTGTTGTGCTGCCTGGTTCCTGGGGATAGCTGCCCACAGCACCGAGCAAGGCACGTGGTTTGGCAGGAAAGAAAATGCTGGGGAATGAAAGAAAAAGGGGAATAAGAGCAAAAAGCAGCTGCTGGAGCTATGGGGCTGCTGAGCCACCTGTGAGGCAGCTTTTCCATCTGCCACAGCCAGGCACCAACAGCCCTTTCGCAGGGGAAGGTGGCTCTGTCCCTCATATCCTTCTGGAGAACCAGGAGAGCATTTGGGATTTCCTTTGGGATTTGCTTGTGGCTGCTTTAACTGCTGAGTCAGGGCTATCCTCTGAGTAGGCAAGACCYAGCAAACCCTGACCACAGCCAAAGAAATTGCATTTTTTCCTCTCTTTTGTCAAATGAAATGTTAATAGTGAGCTGCAAAATGGATTCTTTGTCCCTTTATCAAATCAGCCTGCACAGCCTCAAACCTCCTTCCCCTTTCTGGATCCGTGGGAGCTTCCAGGAGCCCCAACCACCACCCACCCACCAAACACCATTCCAGGTAGAAACAGTGCCAGGCTGTGTACAGGAATKTAGACATTTAAGATGAGAAACTACTTAATAAATTCAGAGCAACACTTTGTGACATTTCCCACAAGACTTTAGTGCTGTTTACAAATTCTGAAGAACACCCCGAGTCATTTCTGGCACRGACTTATGATTTATTTCAAAGCAAAATGGGTCAGAGTGTGTGGGTCTGTGTTTAATGCAGAAAGGGATTTGGAAATGAAAAGTCAACTGGCATGAAAGATTGCTGGGCAAATGTAAAAGCAGCAAAGCGTGTGGGTGGTCTCTGAGCATGTAATAGGATATTTGTAAGGAAAAGAAACACRCAGGACTGTAAGCTTTAATAAAACAGTTCCTTTTTACCCAATCAATAACATAATTGTAATTTTCCAAGGCAAATTGCCTCTGAACTCCCTTTTCTCAAGGAAAGACTGGTACAAATGGGACAAAGATGAGAAATTACTGAAGGAGCGAGCATGCACATGTGTGRGGGTGACCCTCCCCTGCCTCCCAGGTTGGGGTCCTGCTCCCAGCAGAAGCACCCGGAGCAAGCAGGATCAGGCAGAGCAGGGTTTGGCTCATGCCAGGGATGAACAACACCCAGACAGAGCAGGGTTGGAGGATTTTCTGCTCCATCTCAGCTCCATCTTCCCACACATCACTGTAGTGCCTTTGCCAAAGGATGTTCYTGAGCAGCCCAAGTGCTCCAAGATGTGACTGTGTTGGGAGAGGAGAGGGCTCGGCAGGGAAGGGCTTTGCAGGAGATAAAATGAGGACTGCAGTGGCATTTGGGATGCAGCAAGGTGCTGGAGGCGTTATGGGTCTTCTG
The DNA here is from genome assembly GCA_018881555.1 of Amblyornis subalaris. Lineage (NCBI taxonomy): Eukaryota > Metazoa > Chordata > Aves > Passeriformes > Ptilonorhynchidae > Amblyornis > Amblyornis subalaris. Next base: position 1,583,356 of record JACAXG010000148.1, on the reverse strand, counting down.
GAGGTGGTGGGGGTTACAGGGATCGAGGAGGAGCTGGCACAAGGTGCCAGAGCCCAGGGTGGGAAGAACCTCCTCCAGGGCCAGCACAGGCAGGACAGGAAAATCCCTGACCCAAAACGCATAGAAGAGCAGGGAGTTATTTCTACCCAAGAAACCTTYCCACTAACTGGGCTTCCCAAATCCGCCCAGTAACAGAATCACAGAATGATCAAGGCTGGAAAAGATCTCTAAGACTGAGTCCAACCTTTGCACCAGCACTGCTGCATTCTCCATAACCCATGTCCCCAAGTGCCACGTCCACACTCCTTTTGTTCATTTTGAACACTTCCAGGGATGGCAACTCCACCACTTCCCCAGGCAGCCTGTTCCAATACCTGACCACCATTTCAGGGAAGAAATTTTCCCTAATATCCAATCCAAACCTTACGAAAGCCCAAGTTACATTCTGAGTTGCTTCATCAGAAGTTCCAGTGCCTCACATTAAAAACAAATTAATCATTTTAGAACTCCCCCACACRAAACTAAGCCCCAACTTCTGTTTCAATACTTAGAGAGCACCAGCATAATTTATTTTTCAAAATTCAGAAGAAACACTTAAAGATGAAAGGCTCACAGGAGTATCTCTGACTGCATTCCCAGTGCTCAGCAGCTCCCACAGTTCAGTGCAGAGCAGAAGACAGGACACTTTAATTGCTACAGATTAGTGCAAAGAGTGTCAGCAGCGAGCAYAGCCTTGGCTCAGGCTCATTACTGGGCTCCAGCCCTCTTTTGCCTCACAGGGGTGATTTCCTTCGTGCCTTTATTAGGATGCACATCGACTCCCAGTAGAGAAGATTATACAGGCATGGGGGGGTCTGCTCATTTTTAACATTTAGGAAATAAAACAATTTAAATAGTAAGAAAATGTAATGGCTGTCAGATATTTTGGACTTGAGTCAAGCAATAAAAAACCAGCACAAAGATTGATGCTCCTGTTGGGATGGAATCATAGAATGGTTTGATTTGGAAGGGTCCTTAAAGCTCATCTTGTTCCACCCCCTGCCCTGGGCAGGGACACCCCGCACTGCACCCAGAGAGTGGCGCCAGCTCCCTCCTTGCTGGGCTCCAGGGAGGTTCAGCACCCATTTGCCAGCTGCCTTCRGGTGCTGGTCCTGCCTGGGAGGGGGCTGTGGGAAGCCCACATAGCCAAACCTGTGTGATGGCTGGAAAACCTCCCCTGCATCCGTTTCCCCAGCAGTGCCTCCCCCGAGAGAGCAGCTGGAGGTGCCCTGTGTGCCACAGACCTAACTCTTCTGCAGAGGGATTCAGCCCTCTGGACAGTGCAGAGGCAGAAATTGGCTTCAGGTCTTCTTTTCTGTAAAGGAAAATGAAGACAGTTTGAAAGACTCTGCCATTATCCTCCAGGACAATAACACAATAATTAAAGCCACTCTACACAGTCCATTTTCCTTCCAGATTTGGAAGACTATAATAAAGAGAATAACAATTGCCAGGACCCTTTTCTTCTCCCCCCCGAAGAACCTCACAAGTGACAGAGACTTGAAAGCTCGGAGCTGGCTCTCAGGGAGAAGATAAAATGCTGCTCAGAATATGGATTTTGGTGCCAGCYGGGAATTACAGCCCTGATCCATCCTCCTCTGTCATTGGAGTCTGTGTTGCTCTGTGGGCTAAATGGAAGTGAATACAGTTACTTTCCCTGTCTTGGGGGAAAAAATGACATTCCATTTTGTCTCCAAAAAATACACATTATTTAACTTATAAAATATTTAATCTGTGTAATTAATCCTCTCATGACAGCGCTTTGCACATTTTTCTGGCAATCCATACTTTGAATGGCCTATAGTTATAGCTAACTTTGTTTCCTTTTTCTCATGAAATTAATCAAAGGCTTGTATTCTAAATTATTCAGGAACTGAATGAAGCCTGCTTTCTATGGCTTGCAGCAAGAAAATTCTTATTTCCTTCATCTGCCAGAAATACAGAAATCCCATTTTTCCAAGAGGGAAAGGACTGGAAAGTGGAGGCCGTGGTGTGTCGCTGCTGTGCCCTGGGCTGAGCAGAGGCTGGTCCTCACACATCTCCACCTGCCTGGAAGGAGCAGCAGCATCTGACGAGGGACTCCAGGCACCAGGGCTCGGATGAACCACGCAACAGCAGTGCCCGAATTCCCAGAGAAGATRGGAGCAGCTGCTGCTCAGCTCACCTGGGTTTGTGGTTTCAGCTGCAGTTCTGGGCTGAACAGGGCGACTTCTCCCTTCAGGACACTCCGGGAGAGGCGAAACGTGGCTGTGGGGGCCRCGAGCTCTGGGTGCTTTGAGATCTATGGAGACAGGGCAGGGATGTGCTGCCCTAATCCAGAGGGGGATCTTGTCCTTAAAATTTGCTGCCTGTGCCTTGGCCAGCAGGACGGCAGCRTGGGCTGGTGGGACACCAGAGAGGGCGTGGGGGTCTTGGCAATGTCACGCCAGGGAGAAGTGCTCCCTTCTGCTCCTCTGACCCTGCTGCCTGTCCTGTGCAGCTCCTTCACGAACGAGAATCCATCTGGACTTCCACATGTCCTTCGGGACGTGCCAAGAATTCAAGGAAGGCAGAAGGACACCTGCCTGCARAAGCCGAGGGGTAACACACTACACAAACCCCGGCCTTTAGCCATGTCCCAAGCCCGTGGTGTCCGTCTGCCCCTCTGGACCCCCCGCCCTGAGGAACCTCATGCCACTGGGGACAATCAAAAACTCAGAGCTCCCCACTGTGAGTTTGAAAAGCAGATTTTCATCACCAAAAGAGCATGGATCTCCCATGAATATCCAGTTTGGAGCCCTGGGCACTGCTCAAAGCCCCCATCCCTGGGGTGTCAGGGCCGGCAGCTCAGGCTGCTCCCCAAGTGTTCCCTTAACCTGCCCAGCACTGCCCTGCCCTGGACACTCTGCTCTCCTCCCACCCTCCCTTCCACACGCTTTGTTTGGGAGATTTCAGAGGGTTTCATCAGCACTTGGCCCCCACTGGTGCTCAGGGCTGGCCAGAGCCTGGCTCCTGCCGCGGGAGAAGGCTGATCACAGGCTTGGCGAGGTTTTGAAGTGCTTTATCAACACTTGCTCCTCTCAGCTCCAGGACGTGCATAAGGCTCTTGCTGGATTCAGAGTTCAGACCCTTTGAAGTTTTCASCTCCAGGCTAATTCTTTTCAGCAGAAAATTCTCTCTATTGCCACTTGTGCAGGAGTCACATGGAGAGTCTCACTGCGAGGGAGTCACACTCGCCGTGTCACTGAGCTGYGTATGAATTTCCTGAGATCCTTTCATTTTTCTTATCAAAAATATTTTCTTCTTTCTCTGAGCAGCCACTACTCGCAGCCCCCCAGGGGTGTTCTTTCACCTGTGGCTCCTGCCCAGCACCACTCTGGTTTCAGTGACCCAACGGAGCACGGGCAGCGAGAGCTCCGGGTCAGGTCTGGGGGCTCTGGAGGTGAGGTCTTGGTAACAGGCAGAACATCACCCCTTGTGTCACACAGGCTCTGGGAAACCTTCAGAGCTCACAGGGTCTGTCCCCTCCAGGCTGACAAATCCTGTTCTCCAGGAAATAAATCACCTGCACTTGGCACTGAAAGGAGACCCAAAGGAGGCCGACAGTCCATTAACTGGACCCAGGAAAACGTCCCTGTCTGCCCTTTACTCTGCAGGGTTTACTTCGGAACTCAGTCTTTGCTACCAAATAATATGGGAAGTTGATAGAAAAGTCTATTTTCTGGCTGTCCCACTGCCCAGTGGGTTGTCAGCTGCTGGCACTTCCAGAAATGCATCCCAGAGCACCCTGGTCTCGTGTCAGGGAAGGGGTGATGTTTGCTGGAAACCATTCCCAGGGAGCAGCGGGATGGAACAGCCACAAATTCAGTAAGAAAACCTGAAGAGGAAACACAAAGCATCAGTCTTGCTCTGGGAGCCAGCAGCTGCTTTGGCAGAATACAGCAAAGTTTCCATCTCTTGTATTGTTAATCAGGTCTGAAATTCATAGACAAAGAAATAGTAATAAAAATAATTAAAAACACAAAAGCAAAGCCTTGGTTAAAGCACACCCTGCTGCACCACAAATTTCAGAGTACACAGCTTTGCAGGGCTCTGTCCTAATGCATCAAACCCTCCAGTGCAGCACCCTGGTCCAGATACAGGAAGTSTTCTAATGATCAACCCAGCATTAGGAGCATCATTGTTAATCAGGTTTTATGGATTTATGAAACAAATACACACACTTGTCTTGTTTAATATTATTTTCCACTCAGAACTTTAGTTTAATACAGATGCCCTGAAATTTTACCATTCATAAATAATGCAAGTAATAAAACCTTTCTCTTATTCCCTGGTGCACACAAATGCAAGATTAAATGTGGATTTAACAAAAAAAAGAATGTAGAACTTTGGGTTTAAAAAACAAAAAGCAAGTGCGAGGGGCCAGCTGCTCTGGGAAGAGGAAGTCAGTGTAGCTTCCAGGCTCTGAGGCACAAATGAGAATTGATTTTTAAGGAGAGATTACACAGCCTTGATTTCGTGGTTAGATTTATATGACTGGATTTATATATTTGGTTGGTTTGGGCAGGGGGCAGGGATGTGTGATCCAAGTGRCAGTGGCAGCACAGGCACCCACCCCAGGAATCATCACCCCGAGGAGTTCCCTGCGGCTCGCAGGGGTTGTCATCCCCTCTGCCCACGGGGTTTTCAGAAGGCCCCCACGTTCCCACTCTGTGGAGGGCGGTGGGATGAGGGGGAGCTGCTGGAGGAGCTGCTGGAGGAGCTGCTGGAGGAGCTGCTGGAGGAGCTGCTGGAGGAGCTGCTGCAGGCAGGTGGAGCTGGGCGCCCGGCTCGGGGAGCTGTGCTAAACCTGCCAGAGCTTCAGTCCATTTGCTATGCATCTTCTACATAATTCATAGCCCAGAGACTGCTGAAAATCGGGAACAATAAATAAATAAAGCAGCAAAATTAGTATTTTTGGGCTGGCTTTCACAYAGCAAAATACATCTAGAAGAAAACCATGGTCTCTCTTTGCTGAATTTGGCCAAAATCTCACCATGGGCATAACTGCATTCCCAGTCAGTAGGAGAAAACTGCCTTTTTCCTTTCAAACTGGAAGAATCGATGTGATTTTWGTGCTCAGAAGCCTGGGACTAATAGGGAGAAGGAATGAAAAGAATCTGTGACCTGTGGGGCATTTCGTCTGCTCTGAGCCCCGTCTGTGCCTGCAGAGGCAGAAATGCCAATGAGGTTCCCTGCAGCCTCATCTCCTGCCCCGGTACTTCCCTGCTGCACATTTCCCAGTATTTTCTAGTCATTTCTCCAGCCAATTTCCAGTTCCTAAGCCGCGAGCCCTCCCCTTCCCTCTGGGCTCAGCATTAGGGAGGGCTCAAGGCGCAGAGGTCTGGTGGCCGCGGGTCCCGCTGCGATTCCTCTGGGGTCCCACTGCTGTTCCTGTGGGGTCCCACTCTTCCTGCTTCCTTGGGCACGCTGGCACAGGGGTTCATGGAGTGCCGAGGCCCTCTGTCCTGCCGCCTGCCGGGCAGGGAACAGGGCTCCGCTGCCTCCCTGGTGAGCTGGGACAGCAGGGACAGGACCCTTCGGACCGGGCGGCAACTCCCGAGCTCCGGGCTCTGCCGGGCTGGCGGCCCCAGGAGGGTCCCTACGGCACCCCAGTAGGACCCAGCAGGACCCAGTAGGACCCAGCCGGACCCCAGTAGGACCCAGCCGGACCCCCGTAGGACCCCTGCCTGCTGACAGCCCCTCTGTGCCTGCCCTGCGCCGGCTGCACACGGGTTTGCAGGTGTGAAATGAAACCTATCCAGCAACAGGAGCGTGTCCATCGCCCTCCCTCCGCTCCTTCCACCCCCGGCTCTGCCTCCCCCCGCGCACGCCCGGCTGGCTGGGAGGCAGGAGCACGGGAGCGGCTGCAGGGATGGAGCCYGATGCTCGGGGAATGCTGCTGCCGACCCGCACCGTCATCGCTCCGGCGCCGCCCGCCCCGCCGGCAAACGACGGCACAGAATGGGCTCGGTGGCTCCGACAAGCCCCAGAGCCCGCATTTGAATTTACAGCGAGCTGCTCGGCGGAGCTCAATCTGTCGAGCACCGTGTCCCATTAAGACGAAAATTTGAAGGTCTCAATAGGGCAGGTAGAGAACCTCTTTTATTCTCTTTATTAGAGGATGCCTGTGGGGACGGCGGATCAGGCTGGACCGCGGCCGCGGCGAACGCTCTCCCACAGAGCCCCGTTCCAGCGACCAGGCGCTCCTTTTCTTGCTTGTTTGTTTGTTTCTTGAGCTTTTACTCATTCTCAGCTCCTCACATCTGCCTGTGCTTCTGCCAGCGCTGGGGCTCCCTGGCTCTGCTGAGACATGCTGCTCAGTGCAGGATGTGCTGGGGTAAAGCCTCACCTCCTCCGGCACTGCCCAGACCCTGCCCACAGCTTGGGGAGCCCCAGGGTCCCAGCAAAACAGGCAAGTCGTTGTGAGTCTGCGGCTTTGAAGTCTGAAAAGAGAAAATGGGAATGTCTGGGTTCTAGGTCACCTTTTGCCCAGGGTCTGCTGGAGCTGAGCACTCACACCCAGAGCAATGCTTTCCATCTCCTCTCTCCCTCCTGACAGTAACTCCTCAAAATCCAGCCCTGACTGAATGCAACTCCCTGCCAAAAAAGGGAGAAAAAACTCACTTTTCTGGTTCCTTCATCACATTTAGAAACAAAATTCTGAATGTTCCCCCTGCTCGGAAATACATTGCACAGCTGCAGCTTTGAGAAGGAGCTGCCTTGTTSCCGGTTCAGAGGTGTCAGTGGTGGCAGCTCCTGTGGAAAACTGTGCTTAGGTAAAGGATGCTTTTCCCAGTGCCAAGGAGGCAGAAGATGTGTGCTGGAAGCCTTTCCTGCTGCCCACCCAGGAGCATCGGGCATCATTACTCCTCCCTTGCCATGTGTTTTGGCTCCTGCAAGCACGGAATATTTGCAAAGCATTCAGCATTTGTTGAAATACTCTCTCTGGATCAAAGCTCAATATTTCTTGGCTTCTCTACACTTTCTGAGCCGCCTTCTGCTCGCTGTTATATATTTGCCTTTCTCTCCCAGGTTGTTAATGGATCTGAACAGCTTTTGTTTATTGGTTGGGCTTCTCTTCCCAGAGAAGGGCAGTGGTGCTGGGAAGGGTCTGGAGCACCAGGAGGGGCTGAGGGAGCTGGGAAAGGGGCTCAGCCTGGAGAAAACGAGGCTCAGGGGGGAYCTTCTGGCTCCCCACGACTCCCTGACAGGAGGGAGCAGCCAGGGGAGGGGTCGGGCTCTGCTCCCAGGGAACAGGGACAGGACAAGGGGAAACAGCCTCAAGCTGCGCCAGGGAAGGTTTAGGTTGAATATTAGAGAAAAGTTTTGAGGAAAAATGATGTGATCTTGCCAGAAGCTGCCAGTTCTTTTTATTGAATTTAGAATCAATAGTGCATCAAGTGGCTTGGGATGTTATTAATCAGAAAATTGGCACGAAGGACCAGGAGGTAATAACACCACAGCATGCCCACTCTTTTCTTGTGGAGTGGCTGCTCCAGGTAGTGCTAATTACTCCTTGGGACCTGCTTTCCAGCTGCTTTCCAGATAAGGCAAACTCCTGCTCCCAGCCCTGCAAGGCTCAGCTGCTCCTGGTTATTTTCCTGTCACTGTTGTTGTAACCTGCGGCAAAATCTTGCATTTTCTCCCCTCCAACCCAGAGAAAGGGTGTGAGGGCTGGGGGGAAATGCACAATTATTTTGGGTCAAAAGACACTAAAAAAATATGAGGCATCCTGCCAGTGCTGGGAGGGATATACAGCAGCTTCTCCTGGTGCTGTTATTCCCCAGGTTATTACACAGATATACATATGTATAGATAGATAGATAGATATAGATATAGAAATAGAAATAGATATAGACAATCATCGAATGGTTTGGGTTGGGYTGGGAGGGACCTTAAAACCCATCCAGTCCCACCCCTGCCATGGGCAGGGACACCTTCTACTATCCCAGGCTGCTCCAAGCCCCGTCCAACCAAGTGGCCTTGGACACTTCCAGGGATGGGGCAGCCAGAGCTGCTCTGGCAACCTGTGCCAGGGCCTCCCCACCCTCTGAGTAAAGGAATTTATATAAAATATGTGTATTCTCTCTCTCTCTGTCTCTCTCCAGGCTGTAGCCACCAACTGTCATTCATCTTTCAGATGTTCTCTGGGCCTCAGCTGCTTTTCAGGGAAATTAGTTCATCATATTCAGAGCATTTAATCTACCTTGTCTGCCCCCTCCTTGTCACCTCCATCCCAGCTCCCTGAAATGCAGCAGTGTCTCACAAGCAAGTTCCACGTGTGTAGCACCTGGGTTTATTAACAGGGAAGATGCTGAGCCCGTAGAAGCTTTTCCATGATCTATTTTCAAAGATTTGAGACCTTTTCATTTCCTTTTTCAGTTGCCTTTTATAAAAATCTCTCTCTTTGCAGGACCTGTTCAGGGTCAACAGATTTAGTAGTATCTCTGTAAAAATAACAGGGAATTTCTGAGCCTCTGTATTCATGGCCTACACAGCACACCAGGGAAAGGAAAATAACTTGAAAAGTATTAGAACATACTTTAATAAGCTCAGGTCTCCTGCCCGTGACCCTGAAAGTGTGTTTATCTTTGGGCTTGTCTTCAGCAATCGTTATTCCACCACCACCTTAGGATAAGCATGAATGCATGAATTTGCAGCTGCAAATCCCATTTGACTGCATGTAATCCAGTGGTTTTCCATGGAAAAAAGGTTTGAAATGCTGCACCTGTCCTGCTTTTGCAGCGAGGGGATTATGTTCTTATATAATTATTGTATGATTGTGTCTAATTGGATTTCCAATGCCATTTATTTCGTCATGAGGCTAACCTGGAAGTAACCTCCAACTGGATTTATTAATCCTAATGAGTTATTAGATTTGTAATTAATAAACACCAAAGGGAACAGAGGCAAACATAACTACTACTCCCACTGAAAGGAGTGCTCGGCATACAAATGATGGATCTTCTCCCTAACTCATCCTTCCAGATCTCATGTATCTCTCCATAACCATAASGAGTTGGTCTGTCATCAAGGGACCTTTAATTTATCAAATTGTTGCTTTCCCGCAGCCTTCCTGGTCTCCTGAGACGACCTCTGGTCTTCTCCCAGCTTCCTCTTCATTCCCAACATGTTATGGAGCTTTTCTTCTCTTGTRACAATGAAGCAATGTAGAAAACATTCCCAAAACTCTGGCAAAAGTGTGCACCACGGTGTAATGGCACAGCAGCAGGTGGGATGTTTGTGCAGCTTGACTGCCAGACCAGGAGGGAGCAGGGAGGCACCAACCTGTGCCTCTGGAATGTGCCCTGTCTGTGCCTTCCCTGGGGAATTGCTGATTGCACACGTTGCTCRGCCTGGGGGCTGCTGGATGTGGTGACCTTGTGCGTGTTGTACCACCCTGTGACACCCACGGTGGGGGTTGTAAAATAGGGATGGGTAAACCCCAAAAAAATAGCCCCTTCCAGTGCCTGAAGAGAGCTCCAGTGGGGAACACGGGTCCCTGAGAGCAGCAGGCTGGGCTGTGTCTGTATCAGAGGGACGCAGGAGGGATTTCCTGATGTAACCACTCAAGCTGGGAATGTTGGACTGGGTTATCATGGAGATCTTCTCCAACCTCAATGATCCTGTGATTCTAGCAGTAAAACCTGGATGCTGTACAATCAAAGCTCAGTAGTTCTACCTGCTCTGTAAAAGGCAGCTGTAGGTACCACAGCCATTCGTAATTAAAATGTGTGATCTTCCCAAAGGCATGGCTCAGGTTTTTAGGCAATTCCATATTCTTCAATTTGTAGGCCGTTGCCATTKCAGGACTCTGCTGGCAGATCAAACACGCGGCAGTGAAGCCCTGTGATCAGTGCTAGTGAAATTTCAGAGGCTTTAGATCTCTCCTCTTCACTCAGGTTTATTTATTTATGCAGGATGATGTCTTTTCCTGGCAAGCTCTTGACCCTCCTGTTCCACAGCTTGCAGCAAACCTTCCCCAACAATGAGTGGTGCTTTTAGTTAAACATCTCTCCATCGAGTGGTAGTGAGATCAAGCTCTTGATTTTACATCTCTCCATGGACTGTGATTTTCTCTCTGCTGCTGCATAATGTGATTTTTCATATTTCTTCCCAGAAACGGGGCTGCTACATGGTCAAACTCTCAGCTCCAGTGTGAGTCTGAGAGCAGATTCTCATCCCTGCTTCTGCCTCAGGTGTTTCACCAACATCATCGAGACAGTCCTGGGTTAACACAGACCATGGGGCCATAAATAGAAACTGCTGCTCCCGCAGTGGGAGCTGGAGGCAAAATAGAGGTGGCAAAAGCAACCAGAGAAAGAGGTGCAGGAGATGGGGGAATACTGGGGGTTCTCCACAGCACCCAAAGTTACTGGGAGCTGTGGGAACTGGAAGGGCTCTGGGAAGGAGCAGCAGAGCAGCCTCAGCCACCACTCTTGTAGGTCCCTTCCAGATGAAATATTCTCTCCTCTCCTCTCCTCTCCTCTCCTCTCCTCTCCTCTCCTCTCCTCTCCTCTCCTTTTCTGTCATTTTAATTCCCAGTGCATGGAGAGGAGGGAGACAGGGAAAGCAGCCCACAGCCTCAGCTCCAGGAGCCTGGGGGATGTTTTCCCTTTTTTACAAGAATGTGGTTTCTACTTTGGATTCTTACAGAAAGTACAGAAAAAAATTGAGAGATACAAGATCCAGCAGGCCCAGCCTCGCACTGCGAATCCTGCTGGTTCACAGCAGCTCTTCTGTGCCAGTCCCCACCATTTCTCACCCTGGTATCTGATCCCCATGGAGCCGTGAACTAAAGGTGCAATTAGCATTTCCCAGATATTATCTGTAGCAATTCATAGCGATAAAAGCCAAGAAGTGACGAAGGCAGAGTCCAGCACAGCACCCACCCAGCTTTCTGCCTGGACCCCAGGTTTGTTTCATATGCTGGGATTTCTGACAACCACAAATAATTTGAGTTTCAGTTTAATCTAAAATGTAGCAATGGCTCCTGGCATCAAACAGGGCTCTGTTCGTTATCAGAGCATCTTGGTGGATTAACACCACTTCTTGTTGCTTTTCCCTGCAGGTTCCCTGCACAAACACAGACCTGCTCCAGGCTGTTGAGGTTGTAACAGAGCCACGTTATGGAGAGGCACAACTGCTGTTATCTCSCTGCCTGGAAGGACACCTGGACCCCCAGGTGTTGGTTACCTGGATAGCAGGAGCCCTCCAGCCCCATAGCAGACAAGGCAAGAGGCCCAGCAGCTGCTGCTCAGGAGSGTGGGCACATTTTTCCGCACAGTTCCCATCCAGGCCTGCTTGGGGAAGATTAGCGCTGGCACCGTGTCAAAGCTGAGCTTAATGGCATTATGAATATTCACTCACTCCGTGACAGCTCTCGGAGCCCCAGAGCAGCCGTGGCCGGAGCTGGGCTCTCCCCTGCAGCCCTTCTGGCTCCAAACGCATGGAAACAACTCGGGGGGAAACTCCAGCATTCAGCAAGTTTATGGGCAAGGCAATTTATTTTATGATCAAATTACACCAGGGTAGTGCTGCCTTTTGCATCAGACAATTCAGTTCTAGTAATTGCTACCCTGGGGGTCTCTGCTCTTCTCTGTACACCCAGCCCATTTATAACACTGATGGTAGCAATGTGTGAGCAGAGGGAGGATAATAGACCTTAAATAGCAGCAACATCTTGCTGGAGGAAATAGAGAGCTTTGTCTTTGTATTTCCAAGACCTGTTGAGCCTTATGAGGTGTGTGCCTGTCCCAGTGAGCTGTGAAACCACCCCAAGAGCTGATGCCACAGGCATGATGAGATCAGGCTGCTCCCCCCAGGTGTGTGCCTCGAGGTGTGCTCTCTCTCAAACACATGCACACATCCACTGGCCAAAGAGTCAAGTCTGAATCCAGACAGGTTGTAAAAAAATGAGGAAAACACATAAAGAACTGGAATAAACAACTCTGGGGACCAAGGCCTGGTGTTACAGGGTGTGTGTTCAGCACATCCCTCATTTGGAGCTCATGGCCCTGAAATGCTTTCACCATCCTCAGGCTGTACCTGGGACCATCAGCTGGGGTGGATTTTGGGACAGCTCTTCACTGGTGTGGTTTGGTCTGTGCCCAGCAGTGCAGTCCCAGCCCCAGGAGCGGCAGGCACTGGGCAGAGCACAGGTCACCACTGCAAGGCCTCCTGCCGTGGTAGCCTGGAGACAATTTTAGTGTCTAATTAATGACATCCTCCAGACAAGGGGACTGAGCTGAATGCCAAGGTTGTTGCCCATGGAGAGAGGATAAATAAGAACTGTCAAACTCCTGCAATAAAGGAGGACAGAAATGAAAACAGGGCTGGGTGGTGGGAGTCAGCAATAGCTTGGCCAGAACCATACTTAACTCCCCAAAACGAACCACTCAAATTCCAACACTGGGAGTAGCAAATGCCTGTTCCCCTCGGAGGTGCTGCCGCTTGCTCGGAGCTGCCCCTGCAGCCCTGGCGGTGGGGAAGGCCTGGGGGCTGAGGATTGGGGTTGGGAGATGTGGGTCTGAGTGGTACCTGCCTGAGCTGCCCAGGGGCAGGAATTCCTGCTGCAGAGGAGCCTGTGCAGCCACAACTTCACCCTCTGTTCTTCCCTTCCTTCCCTCTGGAAGGAAGATCACAGAATCCCAGGCTGGTGTGGGTTGGGAGGGACCTCAAAGCTCATCTTGTCACAGGCAGGGACACTTTCCCCTATCCCAGGCTGCTCCAAGCCCCATCCAACCTGGCCTTGGACACTTCCAGGGATGGGGCAGCCACAGCTGCTCTGGGCACCCTGTGCCATGCAGAGATGGCCTTTGCCCTCCTCAGCCGTGGCCAGGGGCCCTGCCATCGCTGCCCAGGGAGCTCTGCCAGTGAAGGTCAAAGCCCTGTGTCCAGCCTGGATTGATGGGAGGGAGCAGGAGGATGATCCGCCCTGGCTCACGCCTGTCAGTGGGGAGGAATGGGAACAAGGGACATGAGGTAATGCATTCTGAAGGAATGTCCTCTCTTTTGGGGAAAGTCACACCGCAAGCGGTGTTGGAAGCAAGTCTTGATCTATTTAAACTGTTTTGCTTTGGGTTTCAAAAGGACAAGAATTTCTTGGGGGAGAAAAGCAACAGCAAACTTTCAACCAGCTGTATAATTTCCTATAAATATTCCACAGCCCCTGGGATCCCAACGCCCTCGCTGAACACATGGCGTGGAGCACTGGAGATCATCTGCCCAGTGTGATGAGGCCAGAATGTGGATAAAGAAGTCCTGGAGGACACCTAGAGGATTCCAAAGATGAAAGGCAGCCCTTCCATGCCGGCACTGTGCTCCTGGCACTGCCGAGAGCTGGGCTAGAGCAGCCTTGTAGCCCTGAGTGAGATGGACTCTGAGAAGAGGAAATTATTGACCAATTTTTACCAAGTGCCTCTGTCCCCACCCTTGGAAAGTGGCAGGTGAATGGCAGCAGCAGACACACCACAGGCTCCTGGAGAAAGGGTTTCTCCCATCCCCATCTCTCATCTCTCATCTCTCATCCCATCCCATCCCATCCTCACACTTCCCTCACCCCAGATGACTCCTCATCCAATCCCCTGCACTCCATGGGGTCCTCCCTGCCTGCCCTGTCCCCCATCGCTGCCTGCCATGATTTCCCTCCACCTTTCCCTTGTTCTTCCCTCTGGGCTGCTCTCCAGCCCTCCTGGCTTTGCTCTGGCCCGCCGATGTCTGAGCAGTTTTTGGAGGCATCACTCCCGACGCCCCCGGACSCTTCCCGCCGCCTCGGCGGGTGCTGGGTGCACACACAGCTTGGGAATGCGGGAGGGAGCGGGGAGTGTCCCACACAGCTCCCGGCCCGGGGACCAGGGGCTTGGCAGGAGCGGAGGTGAGGCCAAGGCTGCCCTTGCACTGCAGGGACAGAAATCACTGCCTCGCCACCAGGTATTGATTTGCCTTTAACACTCCATCCTCAGCAAGGAGATAAATCAGCAAGCAAAAAGAGGAGCAGGAAACAGCTCCCAGCAATGCTGGATGGACTCGCAGTGCTCGTGTGCTGCAGCCTTGGATGTACCAGCAAGGTCACAGCTCGGGGAGCTGCGCTGCCAGCCCGGGGCCTGTGGTTTTCCCCCATATCCTTAAAATAATGTGGAGTGGTTGAGATATTTCCATAAAATCTGTGGGTGAAGAGCAGCTGTTCTTCCAGCAGCTGGCTGGAGCRACTGGGGGGACTGGGAGCCATCCTGGAGCCCCCCAGGCGCTGGGGACGCAGCGGGGCAGGGGCAGGGGCTGGGGCTGGGGGCTCCCTCCTGCCACCGCTGTCCCGGCCAGCAAACCCCGGCCCGGAGCTGCCCATGGGCACCCCGCTCCCATCGGGGCCGCCCGGAGCTGCCCCGAGCTCAGCTGGCAGGGGGGGAGCAGGAGGGGATGGGCATCTCATGGCCAAAGAGCTACGAGGGTTATTTTAAGAATTACAGAGTTCCCGTCAGGAAAAGTGAAAAGATTTCACTGATTGTCTCCCAGGTATAGGAGAAATGCTCGAATAGCATAAAGTAGCATTAAAAGGAGCAGGAAATGGGGACCTGCTGAAAGAAAAAATAGACTTTTTCAGCTGAAAATTTCCATTTCTTGTCACATACGTAGACCCAAACACTTTTTCTATGGAATTATTGATCCGCATCTGCTCTTAAATGTATTTCTCATTTCTTTTCCCCTCTCTGCTGAACAGCCGCTCTTGATAAATCTCTGTTCTTTGTGTGTATGCACCCACACCTGGATGTTCACACGGTGTGTGCACACAGATCACAGAATCAGGGAATATTCTCAGCTTAAAGGAACCCACAAGAATCAATCACCAAGTCCAGCTCCTGGCCCTGCAGAGATCAACCCTGAAACGTGCCCGAGATCCTCGTGTGCCTTCAAACACAGAACTGCTTTGGTGTCTCCATGTGCTCACATACGTGTCTTTGGTCTCATCCACTCAATCCTAAAGAGATTTTCTGAATAAATTGTCAGTCTGCTTATGGAGATGAAGCTAAACATAAATCTAATGAGCTCCTGAGCACCTGGAAATGTGGGGGTTTGGTGTCCAGCCCTTTCTAAAGCCTGGGGAAAGCACACCCCTGCTGCTCCATGTCCTGCTTGTGTCCCTGGCGGGCTCCCTGCCTTTGGACACAGCACAGTCACCTTCTGCAGACAAGCCCAAATAACCCCAATTGGTAAAGAATTTTTGGAGTCTGCACCTCCCATATAGCTGCCAGGGTGGATGGGAGCAGTGGGACATTAATCTCAGCCTTTTGTAGCTTTTATCAAGTGAAATGAATGTGGAAACAACATTTGCATTGGCATTTGCTTGTCCTTAGAGCCCCTGTGTCTCAGCTGAGGGGGGGCTCTGACTTCAGGAGCTCAAGCAGCCTGAAACCTGCCAGTTTTTAAATTTATTATTGATTCCTTTTCTGTCTCCAGGGATTGCTGCAAAAGAGCCAGGCTAAACCCCTTCTTTATGATGCATGGCATTTTCAGCACAGGATGCTGATGGAGAAGGATTTGGGGTAGAGCAATTATTCAGCCACAAACACACCACTGTTTAACTCATCATCAGCTTTAACAGAAAGTCCTCTAATCCCTGGGGATTGGGATGTGCCATCTATCAGCTCACAGTGCTGTGGCTTCTTGGCCTCATTGCTGAATAAACAGAACGAAGCCAGAGATGAGCTGGGTGGGAAATGCACCCCCTGGAGTGTCCTGGGCAGCCCCTGAGCAGGATGGGGGCACAGGGAGAGGACCTGGGCACCCCATGGGGACAGGACAGGATTGGACAGGACRGGCTGCCTGGCCAGATCCTGACCCTGCTCCATGGACCTGCTAGAAGTAGTGGATAGGCAGAGAAATATAAAACTGGGGAAAATCTTAAAGGACTAAACTCAACAAAATTTTAAAAAATTCCAATTTTTGGCAGATTCCTTTGGGAGGATGTCCTTAATCAACATCTGCCCTCGAGTGTTGCAACATTCAGGGCCAAATATCCCGGGAGGTCTCTCTGGGGGAGGACAGAGAGAAGCCGAAATCACACCATCTCCAGCTTGGACTCTGGAGGAGCCCGTGCAGGYGACACCATCCCCTGTGTGCTGGCAGGTTGTTAAGCACCTTTCAGTATTTTAATGAGCTTTTGGATCTGCAATGAATGTTTTCTATTGTGCTACAAGCTCCTCTAATGGCTGTGCTGCCAGTGGGACACATGTCTGCAGGGGAAACCACTTCCCACAGAAACAGGGCCTCRTATGAGCCACTTCTACATGCAAGAAATGAATCTGATCAGAGAACTGTTCCTTCCCTTTCATCCTGGGAGGAGAAGGATGGGGAAGGATTAAGATGGAAAGCAGGCATGGTGCTAGGGAGGTGCAGCAATCCTTTCAACCCCAGACCATGCTGTGAGGGAGAGAGAATCTACACATCATTCTCCTTTTTACTTTTTTTATGCCCTAGAATTGTTGTTCTTCATCCCAGTATGGAACCATGTGATCTGAAATATAGTAATGTTTTCTCTTTCTATACCTGGAGTATGCCTGAAGTCAAATAGAGATAAAAAATGTACTTTGCTGCTGCCACCAAAGATTTTTTTCCAGTAAATTATTCAGCTTTATTAAGCACATAAAGACCTACAAAGTTGGTCTTTTAATGTACTTATACAGCCATAAACTCATATCTCTGCAATAATTGCATTTTAATGATTTTTTTTATCTTTGCATAATTTGTATGTTTAACACTCACACCAATAGAAAGAGAAATGCCCACTGTGGAGGCTTTCTGCTTAGAGATTAGGGGCACGTTTGTTCCTCGTCCCCAAACTGCTGATGGAAGCTCCTAATTCCTGTTCCCTGCTCTCAGTGGCTCCTGCTGTGGTCTGCCCCAGCGCCCTGGGGCTCTGCACAGCAGCTCTGAGRGGCAGAAATGCAGGTTTGGTCCCACCGGGGCAGATTTGCTCTTCCCYCAAGCCCTGGGCTGAGGGTTCCGGTGGGATGCAGGGAGCACACACACCTGGACCGAAGTTTTACATGGAAAAAGAAAGAACTACATCCTAACTCCTTCAAGAAGCATGCAGAGATCCAAAACTGGTTTGGATGGTGCTACTTTCACTTCCTGCTGTCTCTGGTGGACTTTTGGGTGATTGTTGGGAACGTCCCACGGGCAGGAATCGTGCTGAAGGTTTCCTGTCTCCCACAGACACCCAGGTCCCGAGGGGCTGGAGCTGCCCAAGGCACAGCACTGAGAAACTGCCYTGCTGTGTTTGGCTCATGGCTTGTGCTAAATTTTCCCCATCCCTGGAAGTGCTGGATGGGGCTTGGAGCAACCTGAGATAGGGGAAGGTGTCCCTGCCCATGGCAGAGGGTGGAATGGGATGAGCTCTGAGGTCCCTTCCCATCCAAACCAGTCTGTGATCCTATGGAATACATAGYAGTATTTTAAACTGCCTAATTAAACCTCTAATTTAGAATTAATACCAGTTCAATAACATTTATRTCTACAGACAGCTATGAATGAGTAAAGCAGGGCTGTTTGGTGACAGCATTTAGGATCCTGTCAGCTGCCACACCATTCCCAAACAAGATCTATGACACCAAYGGTTAATTAAGTTCTCAGCTGAGCATTCCTTGTAATAATTTCTGGTTATTTAGCAAAATCAGAATTACAAATTATTAAACCCCGCTAATAATTACTCTAAGTGGACATTAATTAGCATTGACTAATCATGAGATTCTCCCTACACCCACTTGCTCATCCAGAGAACTTCTCCTGTTGATTGATAYAGAAATGAAAGCTAGATGAATCAGTAATATTTAGAGCTTATGGAGAAGAGTTCCAGAATGAATAAATTAGCTGGTAATTCCAGAAAAGTCAAATGTATAATTATCCCGGCCAGGGTGTCTTGTCCTGTGTCAGAGCACGAGAGCTCCGGTACCCCACGAGCTCCCACCAGCCCCGTGCCTGAGGGGATCAGCCCTGGGGGGGCTCTGAGGGCTCTGTCAGCCCTCACCAGCACCGGGGCCTCCTCAGCACTGGAGGATGAGCTTAGACAAAACCACTCAAGCACCTTTATGGGCAAAGGAGCTGGGAGAGCATCCCCGAGTTCCACTGATTTATTCTTTTCTAAGTAATTGAGGTTGAGAGGACTCGGGGCCCCCACTGGGCAGTGCAGGAGCGGAGATGGGAATGCAGGCTCCCTCTCCCGCCGGCTGCCGGGAGGAGTCCCGCTTTTCCAGGGGCAGAGCTCTGTGCCTTTGGAAGGCTCTCCCTGCGGCTCGCTGCTCTCCTGGGAGCGGCTGTGCCCCGCGCGTCCCGGGAGCAGTAAATAATCGCCGTGTAGTTAAACCGCAACAAACGAAGCACTTAAACACCTTATACTGTGAGCTGCAAAACCTGAGCTCCAAATCTGTCCCTTCTATCTCTGTCATGATTTCAAAGTCTTCACATGATGGAATTTGGGGTGGGTTTTTTCTCTCTCTCTCTCTTTAGCAAGCTGCAAAATGTTTCAGCACACTTTGAGCCCATCCTCCTGTTCACTTCTCATGCACATGTTTAATTTTCCTGGGGTTTTTCATTCAATCTCCGAGAGTGATGCACAGGTCTCTGCAATCCTTTTCATCCTGGCTCATTGCACACGCGGAAATGGGGCTGCAACACAACACGTTATGGCAGAGTTTCCCCTTTCTGCTTCAGGAATGAATTCCATCGCAGGCATCTATATTTGGAGCTCTCCGGCACTGCTCTCCCTCCTGAGCCTTTTGATGTTTTATACATTTGTCTGAGCTGCCTGTCTGCCGGTTGAGCTGGCTTGAAGTTATCAAAGTTTTATCATTTTTCAAGTAGAAAAATACTTTCTCCAGTCCCCTCCCCSGCCACTTCCAGCATTTTTCTCAGCCCGCAGAGCCCCGGCCCCGCTCCGGCCGTGCCGGGCGTTGCTCCATCGGGATCGGCTCCTGCCTCTGTCACGACTCGGGGAGGGCAGATGGAAGAGCAGCTGAGCCAATATTTAGGTGTGGGGGGTAGCACTGATGATGYTTTGTGCTCCCAGCACAGCCCAGATCCAGGGAGCTCGGTGTCTCCATCGCCCCGGACCCCTCGGGAGCCGGGCTGGGCTGCAGGTGCTGGGTGACTGGRGGAGGATGCTGAAAATTGCGAAATTCCTTCACTTCTCCTCCTCCTCCACTTGTATATTTGTTTGTTGCTTGATCCAAGTAATTTCAAGCTTGGAGCAGTTCAGCCATAGCGAATTCAAGTGGAAGTGCTCACCTAGATGGGCACAGGACACCTGAAGCTTTGTTCAGCCGCGCTGAGCTGGGTACCACAGCTAATCCCAAACATTTATCCCTCTGCAGAAAGTGTTGCAGTTATTTCCAGYTTTTCTGGTGCCTGGAGATGTAGCCCACGCGACCTGCTTTTCTTGGTCCTCRTCTTTGGAATTGGCAGCCCTCTCCTGGAGCCTGCAGCTGCCTGGTGCTCCTGCCAGCCTTTGGCTCAGAGCTGGGGGGAAGGTGGGAAAATGTCTTCTGCTGTAAGGAAGGTCTAGCAAACTGCAGGCAAAAATGAATTTTCATTGCTTCATAATGATGATTAGTGA
Source organism: Amblyornis subalaris (assembly GCA_018881555.1). NCBI lineage: Eukaryota > Metazoa > Chordata > Aves > Passeriformes > Ptilonorhynchidae > Amblyornis > Amblyornis subalaris. Next base: position 1,563,690 of record JACAXG010000148.1, on the reverse strand, counting down.
TTTTGATACCACAGATCACATGCATTCCCAGAACATTTGATTAATGAGACCATTTCTAAGCAGAAATAATAAGCCCGTGGCAAAAATATGACAGGAACAGAGAGATCTGTCTGTACATCTCTCTCATAAAAGGCCYTGACTGTAAAGAAATTCCTAAAGGTTGTAAACAAAATGGTTTTCTTCCTCCCATTTTCCCTTCCCTCTCCCCCAAGCCCCTTGCATCACTAGAAATCAATGCATTAACTGGGAATCTCTTGCTTTGGGGTTGCAGACAGAGAACACCARAGTCTTTCTACTCATAGCAAACATGAATTTCAGAAGTAAAGGGGAATCARAGATCAACTCCTGCAGATCAGTGGGAACATTTTCTACCACTGGACAATCAGCACATCAGGTGTCTGTGGGATGGAGCCAAGGGCTGGTGACTGCAGGTTTAGATTGGATGTCAGGAAGAAACTCTTCCCTGTGAGGGTGGTGGGGCCCTGGCACAGGTTGCCCAGAGCAGCTGTGGCTGCCCCATCCCTGAAGTGTCCAAGGGCAGGTTGGATGGGGCTTGGAGCAGCCTGGTCCAGTGGAAGGTGTCCCTGCCCATGGCAGGAGGTGGGATGAGATGAGCTTTAAGGTCCCTCCCAACCCAAACCATTCTGGGATTCTGTGATTCCATGAAAATGTCTGCCAGACAATGATTCCAGACTTGGCTATGGGAGGTTCCATAACACCCCCTCAGTCCAGGGAGATGGGAGCTGGCAGCCACCAGCACTGCTTGAGCCAGGCACTTGCTCTGCCCCAGCCCTTCAGCTCCTGGCTCTGAGTGCCAGAGTGGGCAATAAAGGTGCAATTAAGTTGGGACACACGAAGAAAGAAGATAAATTATGGCCTTGCATTTATATAGCACATTTCATCCCAAACCATCGAGTTAAGTGATTGATATACAAATTACATTTTGAGAGATCACTCTGCTCCCTCCATCCCTGACATGCAGATATATATAATGTAATCATTATTTTTTAAAGCAAACTTACTTATTAATGCAAACCCTACAATTGGGGTGAGCTCTTCTGGGCAAAGATGAATCAGAAGTGACAAAACTCCACCATCTCATGACGAGCATGCTTAAGAATGAATGGAATAATTTAGATACTTAGATCCCTCCAACACAGCAAGTTCAAAGCCAAACAGAAAACGCCTCTCTTCTCTGAGGATTCAAAACAGAGTTTGCTAAAATGTAATTAAGCACAAAGTCCCTTGAAATCAATCACTTCCAGAAACTAATACCCACCTTGCTGATTAGACAGTGGGTAAGCCAGGGGCAATTAATGCATTAGTATGAAAATTGTTAACCGTGAGAGCAACCAGTTGTGATGGGATAATTGCCTGAGAAAGACTACTTGATGGTTAATATCAGAAAAAGTGATGTCTTTGGGAGAGGGGAAGCTACTATGTTAACAGCAGCTAATTAAAAGTGACCTAATTCTCCTTAATAATCTGTTTGATGGGATACAAACTTGAATCTGGGAGGCTAATTGGGACYGTCAGCACGTGTCACCCCAGCCGATGGCAGCTGGGAGGTTTTCTGCTTTGCCCCAGRGAAGAGAGGTGGCAGAGGGAAGAGTATTTTGGATCAGGAAGGTGAAGCTCTGGCTCCTCGTTAAGACCCTTTTYGACCCATCCCAGGGCAGAGCTCCATCCCTCCCACCAGCTCTGGCACTCCCAGCTACGTCCTGTGCCGAAGTGGTTGTGACTGTGGTGTAACCCTGCAAATGTGGCAGCCAAACTCAGCTCAGCAACCAGAAACCAGCCCAGGAAAATTCAATCCCCCGTGTTTGACCGCTTGGAGTAATGTGCTTTGTTTCTAAATCTTCGAGCGTGTGTTTGCTCAGTGTGGCTGAGYGGAAGTGTCGGGGAAAAATGTTTGGTTTTCATACTCCTGCAGTTAATGACCAATTTTCCACAAATCATAATAGTTTTACACAATTAGGCTTTCTAATGAAGTCCTTATTAGGGGCTGCTGTTTGCTCAGCACACACTGGAGTTTGACAGGCGCCCGTGGCCGTCAGGCCAGGAATGATTTGTGTTGCAGAGCAGCTCCCCAGGTGATGGCTGAGCTCCTGCGACAGCACCAGAGATCCCAACTCCAGGCTGGGAGGGAGGCGATTTTGGCAGGAAACACAAAGTGAGGCTGACACGGACCCGACCCCGGAGCTGGTGCGTGGAGTGCAGCGTCGTCCATCCCAGCCCTGAGCAGCTCCGTGCTGGGGCACCGCCTCTGCTAACTTCCAGGGACATTCCCTTGGCTCCAGAGGAAGAATCAGCTCTGATGGTATCACAGACAACTGCCCAAGGATGGGGAGGACACATCACAGCTCTCAGCACCCCCAGCAGGCAGTGGTTGAATGGCTCGTCCTGCTCTGATCAGAGAATCCAGAGTGGTTTGGGTTGGAAAGGACCTTAGAGTTTATTTAGTTACACYCCCTGCCATGGGCAGGGACACCTTCCTCTAYCCCAGGCTGCTCCAAGCCCTGTCCATCCTGGCCTTGGACGTTTCCAGGGATGGGGCAGCCACAGCTTCTCTGGGCACCCTGTGCCAGGGCCTCCCCACCCTCACAGGGAACCATTCCTTTCCAATATCCCATCTAAACCCACTCTCTGTCAGCTTGAAGCCATTCCCCTTSTCCTGTCACTACAGCTGCTGGTGAAATGATGCTGCTGTGCTATCCTGAGAGGGGTGACTGGGATYGGGACAGGGAGGTGTGACTGCTGGCTACAGACAGTGCACAGAAAGACACATTTCAGGTTTTCCCCCAACCCTTTCTCTGCAATCAGTTTTTCCTGCTTGGAAATCCCAGCCAAATAGGAGCTTTGCTGCCTGTGAATGAGAAGGGGSGTGATGCACTGGGCCATCAATATTCACTCCAGAAGGGAACAAGGGCTGCAGTCACTTACGTACAACAGAGGGTGAAAGGTGGCAGTCATTGAATTAATCATTAATGGAGCATTAGACCCCTGCCTCGAAGGCTGAACAACTAATGACAGAAGAAGCAACCACAAATAATGTATTGACCAAAACTATCTAAATTATTTGTGTAAATTATTGGCAATAAAGAATCTGACCAACCACTATGAACTCCTTTGCTCATTGCATAGAATCACAGAATATCCTGAGCTGGAAGGCACCCACAGAGATCATCAAAATCCAACTCCTGGCCCTGCACAGACACCCCAACAATCCCAGCCTGTGCCTCAGAGCGTTGTCCAAACGCTCCTGGARCTCTGGCAGCCTTGAGGCCGTGCCCATTCCCTGGGGAGCCTGTTCAGTGCCCACCACCCTCTGGGRGAAGAACTTTTCCCCGATATCCAACCCAAACCTCCCYGGTCCTCCTGCCCTCTGCCCAWCCCTGCAGGACCTGGTGTCCCATCCTCACTCCCTGCACCACCGAGCCAGCCCTCTGCTGCCACTCCTTCCGTGCTTTTCCAAAACTGCCTCGAGTCACCTCTGAGAATATTCACCAGAGCTGAAGAGGAATCAAGATCGGCTGGACCTGCCTCATTGGCTTCACGCCAGTTCAGAGAGGACTTAGAGCAGCATGAAGTTGTCGTGGCAGTGGAGGAGCCGAGAGGGTCTTTGTATTTACATTGCGTTGTTCCGCTTGAGATGAAGCCCAACTAAAAATCCCTTAACTCTTTTTGACAACAAATTAGTTTCAGATCAAGGGCTCCCGCTCTGTCTCAAAATATGACTTTCACTTCCAAATAATTCATCTTGCCAGAAGCTGTTGCTAACCAAAAAAAAAAAAGGCAAATTTTTAATGGTTTGTATAATGTCTTGTTCACTTTCGGTTTTCTTCATAGAAAATTGTCTTTGTCACTTCATGSCAGAGAGTAAACTCCTCTCTCACGTTAATTCAGCAAGGCAGCCCAGGCTTTTGGGCAGAAACCTGTCTGTGGGTGTTGTGTGTGACCTCAGAACGCAGCGTCCCTTCCACCTGAGCCGCGGGCTGGGCAGAGGGACCCACGCCAACCCACAGCCTCAACAGCAACGACCCCCTKTACAACAAAAGTCTCCAAAACCAGAAATTTCAGTCAGGATACTGGCACTGGTGTGGCAAAGAGCATTTCCAGTTGTTTTAATTGCTCAGAGAGAGAAAAGCCCCTGTAACCCCCAGGAGTTCCCTGCGGCACAGGGTGGGCAGGATGCTCCATGGGGATGCTCCCCCTGCCCCCCACCCACACACCGCAGCCTCTTGGCCGGGAACAGCACATTCCGAGAGGCTGAAGAAGGAATATTACACAATTCGGGGAGAATAAGGATATTTCCCCCCTTTTAATTGTTTGCTGCTTGGCTGGTTATTGATTAACTTTTTTTGCAGAGTTGCTATTTGTTTTCCTTTGCAATATATTGGATTCTTGAGGCTTTTAATCAACTGTAATTGATTGTGATTACCACTAGCTGCTCTCCAGCCTGCCTGGCTTATTCCACATGCTCAAAGCAGGGGTTGTCTTGCTCCGTGTGTGTGGAGACTCCTGCATCCCCTGCCTGCCTCCTTCCCTCCAGCCAAGCCCCAATTTTGGGACAAGTGACTTTGGCCAAACACAGCAGCAGAAATGAAGGCATTTCTTGTAAAAATTCCCAGTTGTCCTCCACTCCTTGCAGAGCTCACACTGTCATCCCAACTTCCCCCTCCACTTTTGAGGGGAACCCTGGAATATGGGATCAAACTTTAGGATGGAGCCTGAGTTTTTAAATGACACTTCCTGCTTGCTGAAGTTGGACATTTCCGCAGGTGCTCTGGCTGCAGCTGGAGCAACGCTGGGATGAGTCTTCTGCTGGCTTAATGATTAATTGTATCCAGTGGAAAATTATTCCACAGGCACAACAATCAGCACTCAGCGTTTTCAAATGTTAGTTTCTTCTATAAATGRGTGTTAGCAAAAAGCAGATGGCAAAGATAATTCACTGTCTGCTGCTCTACCCTCACCATTGTCTGTGCCTGTTGCTGCTCTCTCAGTCAGGCTCTATTTACAGTTCCCTCCTCAGCTGCTGGGCCYGTGCTGGGATGGGCTGTGATTTATGGGGGTTTTATCTGCTCTTTCATTTACAAACTTCTTGTTCTGTGATTTGGTTTGAGATCAGGAAGGTCCCTGTGAGGCTGAGAGGAAGGGGTTAATGTTGATGTTCTGCTCAGAGCAGCAGGTTCAACTCCTACCCCGGCAGATGCTGGGAAGCAGCAAAGCCGGGGGGAGGACCCTGCCTTCCCCCACGGCCGGTGACATTCGGGCTCTGTGGCTTCTCAATCACTTTCTTGGGCCACCTCAGCAAAGAAAGGTTCAACCACCTCTTAGCAGGGAGCACCCGAGTCATATAAATCCCCTGTGGTTCACTGGGGTTTCTCCTGGCTTCTCCCTCCTGTGCCTTGCAATGCCCCAGAGGAAGTTTGGAATGGCAACAGTCCTTCTACAACATCAAAGGCTTCTGTTTGGCTTTTTTATATTGCTCTTGAGTGAAGAGACTTCCCCTTCGGTATTTGACTGTCCAGGTAACCTGGAGTCACCCCCAACCTCCCACCTCCCATCCCTAAGGATTTCCCGTTCGGATCTCAGCATCCCACCTCCCACTGCAGCTGCTGCCCTTCCTCCCTGCTGTCCCTCGGGTCAGGTACTCTCTTTGTTTACTGTTCTGCTGAGGGTTCTGTGATTAAACTACTACTGGGTTGCTTTTTCTGCTTGTTCTCCCCTGCAGACTTCTCTCCACCAGAGCATCTACCACACACGTCTCTGCAATCTGAAGACAAAGTGGTCCCTGTGAGTGGTTCCTCGGCCCCTTTGAGACGCTGAGCGTTGAAAAAGCCCAAACAACCTTAAGTCTCGGCTGTCCAGATGTCACGGAGATTTTGAAACATATCAGCTCCTTATCAGCTGCTGAGACAAGAAATCAGCTACATGGAGGCTTCAAGGAAAGAAGAAATCATCCCCCGAACTGAACGATGCCAATTTTCCTCCCTGCACCAGGGCCGATGGAAGGTTCTGCTTTCAGCCGCCCAGTGCAGCTGCTCCAGGGCTGTGGTTTCGGTGACAGCCCATTCAGGATCATCCCTGCCATCTGTTCCCTCTGCCACGGGCAGGGCTGTTGTTCCTGGAGCCAGGGCTCTGTCCCTGWGGCTCTGATGGGCCTCAGGCACCGTTAGCCCATGGTGGGAGCTGCTGGTCCCTGTGGGAGCCCGGCGGGGCCAGGCAGAGGGACAACCCCCCCCCGGACTGCAGAACTACCCACAGAACTCTCTGCTGGGGATAGAGTGTCCCATTACATTTTCCAGGATGGTGACCACTCTCTATTTAACACTCTTCAGTATTTCTTCCAAATGCTCTTGCAGAGAGAGCAGCAGAAAGCTGCTCTTTTAATCTGTATCAGTGGAAAAGCCTGTGGGATGCTGGTGCATACCAGGGTTTTAATGGCAATTCAACAGGCCTTGAGACTGGCAGGGAGATCTTTCCAGGCCAACATTCATGGGGCAAGGCTTGACTTCTTCATTGTGAACATGCAGGTCCTGATCTCCCTCGTGAGTCAGGGGCTGGTGTCCCACCTCCTGCGTGGCAGCTCCTCCTGCTTTCCCCTCAAGGCATCACTCACTTGAGAACAAACCCAAGGAATCACAGGGGGTCAAATCAGCAACACTGAGAGAGACATTTTCTTCTTCAAGAAAAAAAGTCTTGCCATTAAAAAGAAAAGCAGAGCACATGAGGGATGTCTCAAGCAGATGTGATGAAAGACGTAGAGTCACTTCACTTCTTACCCAGACTCCGGGAAACACAAGCACTGAATGCTGCTCTCTCAAGGACTTGAAAATATGAAAAAAACCCCTCAACCAGACATCAAAGTTTCTGTTCAAACCTGTTCGGTTTGGTACTCCAGCTGCAACTTTTCACAGTACAAAAGCATATCCTTCATGAAATTCAGATCTGAGTGCTCCCGAACACTGAACTCAAAGTCAAAACTCAGAGCCTCAAAGTTCCTGTATATCACAAGGACAGAGAAATGTCTCTCACCCTCAGAGTCAATGAGTGTACAACTCTCTCTGAGGCCAAATCGCCTGTGTAGGATGTCCCTCACTACTGTAACACCAACAGAAACCTATTTTTGTACAGCTTTAGGTCTTGGAGACAATCCAGAGGCAGCTATTACCATCCATGCTGACTCCAGGCTGACTCACACCCTTAACTCACACATGCCTTTGTCTTTATTCAGATTTCCCTCTTACACTGCAGGCATCTGACATTGCTTAATTACAGCTTTTTTTCCCCACCGAATATTCCTTTTGTTTCTCCCCTTTATATTTAGTACGTTTATAAAGGGGCAGAGCAGGCATTAATGAAGATGTTTGGATTTCAAAAGTCTGTGGTAGCACTGGAGAGGAATTTTACCAACCCCTGCCTGGTCCTGCCACGTCAGAGCCACGGGAGCACAGCAGGGGCCAGCAGGGCCAGGGGCCAGCCCGGGCTCAGGGACATCCACTACCTGCAGGAGAAGGCCACTACTGGTCCTTAAAGATGAAATGGCATAAAATTAATTTTTAGGTCAGAATTTGCCTCCTTGAGTGGTTTGCCAAGGCTCTCACAGTCCAGCTGCCCTGGCAGCCTGATGGCAGGTGAGCCCAGCCCCAGCCATGGGGACGGGCACTGTGGGGACATGGAATCATGGAATGGCCTGGGTTGGAAGGGAATCACTCTTCCACTTGCAGTTATACAGTTTTGAAGCACCAAACCATAACATCCTTGGCTTGCCTTGCCTCACAGCACGAGGAGTGAGATTGGGAACTGTGTCCTGTCCTCAGACCCAGCACAGCTCCCCGGCCTGAAGAGACCCTGCCCCTGCAAGCCCCAGGCACACGCAGATGGAAACCTCAGCCTGCCAGATTCTGTGCAAGATGTTTTATTTATACACTCTTCCTCCCTGATTATACCCTGCTGGAAACAGAGCAACACTTTTTATTCCCSCCAGTGCTCACCAGTCCTGCGTACTGGTAAATTTGCCCACAGATGGTGAAAAGAAAATTAAAGGGATAAAGCTCTCCCTGGCTGGGCTGAGGAGCTGGGCTGTGGCCGTGCTGGGCTGGTGTCTCACACCCAGGTACGGTGCCACCTGGCAGCTGCCGAGATGTGACCGTACAACGTCCCCAGGGCAAGAACAGAASGAACAATCCCTGCTGCCGCAGGGAAGGAGGATCAGAAGGCACAGGAACAGCTCCCTGGCAGCCCAGCTGGGCCGGGAGCCCCGGGCTGACCAGCAGCACGTCCGTCAGGATTCCCATCTCTCGACTAAGGACTCGGAGTCAGTGCTGACACTGCAGCCATCCCAGCTCATTCCGTGCTGGAACACCCACCTCAAACACCTCTGGGAGCCAGGAGAGCATTGCCCAGCTCGGCCCTGGCTCTGGGGGCAYGGGGCAGGCAGGGGGTCCAACACCCTTCAGCTCATTTCACCAGACATTATTCCCCCTTCATTCTGCCTCTTTCTTCCTGCAAAGCGCAGGAAGAGCGAGAGCTCAAAGCCGAGGCGGAAATGCAGAGAGCGCCGAACGAAGCGGCGTAAATCCAGGGGAAATGGATTTAATGGTCCGAGCAGCTGCCTCAGCGTGCCCCGTGCCCAGAGCACAGCGAATAAGGACACATTAGACCGTAACTTCAGAGGAGAATTGGCCAAACTCGCTGCATTTAACAGATTACAGCAGATTATCCCAAATAACGATTGATTTCTTTGGAGCCGCATTTCACACGGCTGGTTCACAGCCCAGCCACACAAATTGGCAAAGAGCTGAYGTGGCCTGTATGAACAAGTGTGAGGGGATGCAAAACACTGTTAATGGGCTGCTATTCACAGACATTCAGGTGTACAATAGTGCGAATTTATATTGACATTTCCCTGACTTCTTCCTACACACTTGTTTCATACCAGCCTTCCTTTCAAACCAAAATAAAGAGAATTGGGGAGCAGAGCTGAGCTGCAGTTGCCAGAGCTGTCTGCAAGCTCTGGAGATAAACAGAAAGCTTCAAAGAATAAAATTTTGATGAAAACCAGAAATGAAAGTGTATGAAAACGAAAATTTTCTGTTTCAAAGAAATGATACGTTTCCCAGAACACACCATTGGCATTTCTGAACCCAAATACATACAGATTAAAAAAGAAACACCCTGAGAAGTCTCCAGAAACACAGGCAGATAATAAAGACAGCCTGTACCCTTCCTTCCCTTGTCTAATGTATTTTATTTCACAAGGAGAGAGGAAAACTGTATGGAAAGCAATTGGAAAAGTCGACACTCAGCAAAGAATTCAAATGGTGTGACCAATGTGGCTTTCAGAATAATAAATGGCTCATTTCACTTATCAGCTGCACTTTTTATTATTATTATTATTATTTTTTAAGACTGGCTTCAGAATCTTTATTCAGCTACTTGGATCTATTGATGTCTCTTGTGCCAAATCAATACCCTTTCCTAGAGAACACGGAGTAAAAATCCATACTCGTCCTGCTCAGCCGTAAAATCATGGAAGCTTGGAGTCCGTGTGCCTGAGGGATTGCTCTGTGGCTCGGCTGTTAAAGCTGCCAAGCGTGGATGCTTGGGCAATAAAATAAAAAAATATCCCATTTCCTGCACTGATCTGCACTTACCCCCTCTTGGCCACTGACCTGGAACATCATTGGCAGGAGGCAGGAGCAAAACACTCACAGTGAGGCCCCAAAGGCTCCGGGGCACAGCCAGACCTTTCCTGCCAGCAAAGTCCTGCTGGCCCAGAGGACACAACCTGGAGAGAGGTGAGGGCTCACATTCTGCAATATTTCAAAGACTGCCCTGGAGCACAGGCTCTGAGGAGTGGTTATCCCGGTGGGAATTCCCCCTGCACACCCTGGGTGCGGCTCAGCGCTGTCCCAGCCCCGCTCCCTCTCTTAGTGGGGAGCACAGGTCTGCAGGGATGCTCAGCCCAGTGTGCCTCTGCTTCTCCATTCAGGCCCAAGCTCCGTTTGTTGATGAGTTTTGTTTGGTTTTTTTCCTTTTTTTTTTTTTTTTAAGGGAAAAAAAGAGAATCTGAAGAGTTATACAATGTTTGTAGTGCACAGAGAGTCTCCTCCGAGACACTGAGAATCCAGGAAACGAAACAGGAATGAGATAAAACTTTGGCTTATCCTTATTTTTCCTACTTTATAACAGAATTATAGATGAACTTTTTTTCTGTTTGAACTTTCTTCTTGAATCCAACTGCCTTTTCTTTTCTCTGAATTCCCTCAAGGCTGGCCTCTCCATTTCCATGTCTGCTTACTCCAACCTTGGCCAGGCAGCCTGCCTGGAATCTGCTTTGCTCCAGAGAAAACAACCAGGAGGGTTTGATTTTGCTCTTGTCTGGATGCTCTTGCTGAGCCGATGAGCAGATCCTGACTCCTCTTTGAAGAGGCAGATACCAGGCTGGAGAGCTGGGAAGCTCCATTCCAGCACACAGTTTCAATAAATGGAGTTCATTATAGCATGAAGAGGAAACTGGATAATTAAAAGTTATTAAAGCTGCCCCTATGAAATGCTGTCCTTGCTCAGGAGAGCAGGACCCTTCATGTACCAAGTTTCCCTCTTTTATCAACCATAAAAAACCAGAACTGCTCATGAGAGACAAACCCTTTACAAAGATTTTTGTTTTTCTTGCATCTCCAAGCCACTTTTTGACATGGTTGAGTTKATACAAGGCATTTTTAAGCAATTTTTTATATGGCCAGAGAACTAGAAAAGAAAATGTTGGTTGGAACAAAGTGTTCTCTTCAGTGCAAAGGTTTTTCTCTCCCAGCTGCTCTGCTTTCCACCACACAAAGAGATTAAAGTTATTTGTTTTATATTGTCAAAGATACTGTACAAGTGTATATATTTATGACTGGGTTTTGAGACCAGATTTATTACAGAGTTTAAACCAATTTCCATTGAAATGAAAGCTGACCTCATTCACCCCATTTTATGATCATTATAACAACAGCCTTATYGGGAGCATTTCTTCGTTCATGTTCAGTACAAGCACTTTTAATGACTTTGTGGATTGGAGTGGTTACATTTGTACCTTCCTCTCCTCGGCTTTACTACGTCAGGTTTTTTTTTTCTTTTTTTGCTGTTTTTCTTCCCATCCCACTCAGCTGTCGGGATGTTAACCCCATCCCTCAGCGCCCGTGGAACCAAACCCCGCTCTGGCCGTGCCTGGCAGGATGCAAACCCCACCACCCTCCCTCCTCCCCTGCCCCAGTGAACTCAGGGAGCAGGGTTTGTAAGGAGCATGTCAATAATTGATCTTAAAAGGATTTGTGCCTATCTCAGCCATGCTTTCCCCGCCACATTTACTCCAACATATGTCTGCAATCTACTGGGGCAACACAAGCGGATCAGCGTCCACATGACTGCACTTGGGAGCTAAAAATAACCTGCTGAAGTGAATACATTAAGTTCTTTATGCAAAACGCCTCGTGTTAAGTCTCTGTTTGCACTGCTGATAAAATGTGTGTTGAGATATCCATGGCCTTGATGTCTCGTATTCACAGAAAAGGGCTCTGGCAGCCAAAAATCCCACCCACCACACAGGCCTCAATAGCAGGCGCATTAATCTGTTTAATTTCTCCATTCTCGGCTGTTTGGAAGGTCAGGTATTTGCCTACTACACCTAAACAGCTTCCAGACTGCAAAACAAAGAATAGCTAAAATTAGACAATTAGGGCTTAGGAGAAGTGTCTCTGAGCAGTCATTCAAATCCAAGAGGAAATTTCAATTAGATGGTGCTTGGTGCTCCTCGGTGTTTGCTTTCTGCTAATCTTGGAGCACTCGAGCGCTGAGAACACGAGAGAGCCTGTCTGTCCCTCCAAGTGGGAGCTGATGGAGGGCTGGGGAGGAGGAGCCAAACCTCCACCTCCATCTGTAACGGGGCGTTTGCAGCAGCTACAGAAATCACAGCCAGGGTTCTTTTCTTACTGTTAGTAATTAATTACCAGCTACTAAATGAGGAGGAGAAATACTGAACCATGGAATCACAAAATATCCTGAGCTGGAAGGTGCCACCAGGATCCTTGTGCCCAGCTCCTGACCCTGCACCGGGCACCCCACCAGTCCCATGGGTGTCTGAGGGTGCAGCTGCCTCCATTCCTGCTGCCAGAAACACGGAAGGACTCGGAAACCAAAGGGAATTGCCAGCAAGACCCCAGTGAGACTCCGTCCCTGCAGGCAGGAGCAGAGCATGGCACAGGCACCAGCTCTGGGGCAGCAGCAGCCACCTCCTCCCTCCCTTCATCCCCCCGGCCCCAGCCCTTCCAGGGAGGTCAAACACAGCTCTGGCCTTTCCATCCCAGTGCAAGAATCAGCCCTGGACTAGTGCAAGCACAGAGTAATTCCTTCACTTCAGCAGCTTTGCACAATCCAGACTGTCAACATTTGCTGCTTTAGCTAGTTTGATTACATCCTTTAATATTTTTCCAAAAGATCCAGTGGTTAAAACAAAGTTCACTGAGGCTGAGCACTTTTCAAGGTTCAGATTTTTGGTACAAGTCCTTCAGCATTTTCCTAATTTTCTCAGTATTTGGTTTCTTCTACAATTATTGACTTAGTCTAAAAATGGATGAGCATCCCATGCCTGTTTCTGGACAATCACTGAATCAGTGAGGTTGGAAAAGCCCTCTCAGATCACCCAGTCCAACCCTTCCCCCAGCACTGCCAAGGCCACCCCTGACCCATRTCCCCCAGTGCCACATCCACACGTCTTTTAAACCCCTCCAGGGACGGGGACTCCACCACTGCCCTGGGCAGCTGTCCCAGGGCTGGACAGCCCTTTTTGGTGAAGAAATTTTCCCTAATATCCAATCTTAATCTTGTTACCTGGGAGAAAAGATCGACCTCCACCTCTCTAGATCTCCTTTCAGGCACTTGTAGAGAGCAATGTGGTCCCCAACGTGCTCAAATATATACATTTATTTATTCACATGCAATGAAATTACCTACATGTTCTTCAAGCACCTTTATTCACAGCAAAGGTACTTGGCTCTTGTATCTTCAGCAACTGTAGTTCCTGAGTTCATAATCCTTCCCATTAGTAACCTCAAAACATTTTTGTAAAGTAAAACTATTTATGGGAGGGAAGAGAGACAGGAGAGTTGGTTTGAGGACAGACTCATTTTCCTCCATTCTGAGCTCTCTCTAGCTGGAAGTTGTGCATCTGCATAATACAGCTCCATGCCATGAAAATCAAGAAGCCTGAGCCCTCTGAGCAACAAACATTAGTAAAAGTGTATTAAAAAAAAATAAATCCACGGTACTTTTTGCTGCAGAGCAAGCTACAGCTTTGGGGGTTTCTGAGCTTTTCATGAAAGATGCAAAGGGCTGCACAGCACTGCCTATTTGGGCAAAGGAAACACAACTTGGTGCTTTCATGTCGGCAGGAACTGATTCCTGAATGGGCCTTTGTGCCATTCATCCCTCCCGGCGCCGAGCCAAGGCCGGCACAGCATCCCCGCGGGCACAGGGGCTCCGTTGTCAGAGCAGCCCCAGAGTGAGCTGCTGCCCTCCGTGGTGCCCAGGGCCCCACGCTGGAGAGCTGCGGGTGAGCGCAGTGGATGTGCCGCCTCTGGGCTGTGCCAACAGGAAAAGAGAAGGAGCTCTGTGGCAGAGAAAGGCAGGAAAAGAGAAGAGGTGCATGGGCAGAGCAGAGGAATGGGCTGAGCCTGCCTGAGTGCCTTCTGCCTTGGGAAATCCTCACGTTTTGCAAATAATCTTTATTTTGTGTAACGCCTCAGGAGCAGCCTTGGTTCTTTCCTATGGATGAAATTACTCCACGGGAGGTGAGGGGTGTTGGCTCCTTTTCCACTGAGGGAGCTCTGCTGTGGGAACTCCTTCCCACCAGGAAAGCTTCGCTGCCCTGGAAGCAGCACCCTGTACACGCAGCCCGAGGGGAGCAGGGCACGGCGGCCGCTCCGTGACAGAGCCACGTGCCGGCCACTGACACCCACTGCCCACTGCCCACTGCCCACAGCCCCAGCACAGCGGCACCCACGCTGCCACCCGGTGACACTGGCACCTCCCCCTAACATTTCCCGGGGTTTCAGTCCGAGAATCTTCTCTCTGGGGCTGTCAGCAGATGTGACACGCGGACACAGAGCAGCAAAGACTGCTTGTGACAGCTCACGTAAAAAGAAATATGAGGGAAAATGGATTGAAATAAAATAAGGAATGAGGTGACAGAAGGGGCTTTATTTGATAGAAAGGATTTTAAAGTGGGATGTCTGATAGGCCTCGTTAATCATCATCTACAAACAGGAAAAAGCTTTCATTTGGAGTCATGGAATTGCTAAGGCTGGAAATGACCTTTAAGATCTCCCAGCCTGACAGTCAGCCCAGCACCACCACCACGTTCAGCACTAACCCATGTCTCCAAGTGCCACATCCTCACGTTTTCTGAACACTCCCAGGGATGGTGAATCCACCACTGCCCTGGGTACTTGGTTCATGCCACTGTTTTGTTTCTACTTCTGCCTGAGAACTGCCCTGAGAATTGCTGGGAGCCAGACTGGGTACACACAGAGCAAGAGACATCCCTCACTCCAGAGGCAGCTCCCCCTCCCCAGGCAGCCCAGCCTCACTTCATTTCTCCTGCCTTATCCCAAAAACGGTCTTTGAGTAAACTCCACAATATAAAAACCTACAGAGGACATTTCTAAATCCCAAACACTCAGCAAAACCTCCTTACACTACTTAGCCCAAGCCCTTTGGTACACTCATCCTGCAAAGAAACCCTTTATCAGTTGTTTTGAAGTGGGCAAAGGCTGGTAAATGTTCCTAATTGCTGGGGATGGTCCTTATTCTGTGTGCTGGTTTAGACCGTGTTTGGGTTATTACATTTTCATGTGGGCACTTTTCCATCATGGTGATGGTAATCAGGGCTTACGGGAAGGTGCCTCTGGAATGGCTGTGGGGGTGCACAGCATTAAATGTGAGTGTTTCTAAAGAAATGATGCTGCTGCTGCCACCAGCATTTTCACACAGACCTGGGGCCTCTCTCCCTCACCAGGCACTGACACAGGGAGCGCAGGAGATGGTGAGACCAGACAACACAAATGGATTGCTTAAAGGATTTTCCAGGCCCTGCCCCAATCTGCCTCCAGGACAGGGAGCTCTGCCCCAGTCCACCTCCAACCATCTGGAATATCAATATAATTTTTAATCCCCCAGCTGTTCAGCAGGACCCCAATGAGGGCTGCTGGCTGTGGCACAGGCACAAGTGCCCTGAGGTGCTCTCTAATTCTTCTAACTGGTATTTCCATAATAGGCTTTTTGCTGGAGAGAGAACTCACACTAAGTAGCTTTTCTTGTCCAATATTCCTTCTCATTTTTCTTCCTTGTCTCTTACTAACATCTGTTGAACAAAACTGATAACAATAGGGGATCCATCACAGTCGTTCCAGGGGTGCACCATCAATCCAGAGCTGCGGAAGTTAAAATCAAAAATAGCCTTGTGTTCAAAAGCAAGGCTAACGCTCAGTTTATCTGCTCTATCACTAAACCCCCAAATCTATATGGAAACTGTGATAGCTGGTTATGCAGTTCAGGGGTGGTTTGTGTTTCCCCCGTGTGTGTCCTCTCCTGTTTGTGTCCTGCTGTTCCCAGTCAGCCCTCGCTGTCTCGTGGGCTCGCTGGCCCGGCCCAGCTCTGCCCAGCCAGGATGTTCACCCTGACAGTGCACCTGGGCTTTCACTCAGCCCTGCTCTGCCTTTTAATAGACACGTCCCCACGCACTCAATTCATCACCTTGTTTATATCAGAGCCAACCGAAGAGCTGTGCACCCGAGTAAATCACCTCAATTATCAAGCTCAGCTGCCTGACCTGAGGCTTTAATCCACTCCAAAGTTACACTCAAAACTCTGCGCTCAACTGCCTGAGGGTGTGTCTTCGTTTGCATCCCATAATACACGTCCAGCCCAGAGGGGCAATACACTTACATGAGTTGATGTGCTCTTTCTATTAGCGATCCTTTAGGAGTTCTTGGAGTAGGCAGATGTTCCAGGTAAGGATTTTAAAGCACTTGAAGGCTGTTAATGATGTGTTCAAGTGGAGAACCTCCCAGGCACGGCTGCGGATCCAATATTGCCACCCCRGAGACTGCAGCTCTTGGCTTTCCACCCCGAGTTAAGACAGATTTGACTAGAACATGCAAACRCTTCAGACATGCGAAGAATAAATAAAAATAAGGCAAGTAGTTCATCACAGATGTGTTAGCAAAGACCAACAAAACAAGGTCCTGTAATGACTGAGACAAATAAAAGCAATCCCTCAAGCCTCTGATAGTTTCTCTACTTCTCCAAAGCCTTATGAGTCTCTTGTTCCTGCAAAATTAAACCAGAAATCTAAAAATCATTAGCTTTATTCTAGTTTTTCCCTGCTAATGCCATTTCTGGTCTAATTAGTAATACCTCAACACCAGTTTCTCTCCCCTGGCGCTCCAGATTCCTGCAGGAGCCCTGTCTGCTGTTCAGCAGGRGATGCAGCTCCCGTGGAGGCAGAAGTGAAAACCCGACAAGGTCTGGCTGGAGTAGGACATTGCTGACACCACAGAGGATCCACTCCCACGGAAATCCCGGGAAAAACGTCGGACTCGAGTCCTGCACTGCCAGCTCCCCCAAAGCAGATCCCCCAGCAGGCAGGCTCAGCCGTCAGTGAGGTTATCAATGAGCACTGGGGCAGGAATCCACCTGAACACGCTCAGGAAATGGGAGCTGAGCATTCCAAGGAGCAGCAGCAGCTCAGGATCACAGGCCACCGAGCGTGTCAGCAACCAGGAGAGCCAGGCAGGCTCTGGCACACTCAGGAAACCTCCAGAAACACCCTCGTCTGCTTTCAGTCAATATTTAGACTCTCACTAGGCATCAGCTCCTTATTCTGTTAACACTCAGAGCTGGGAGACAGGTCTGGAATTGAAACAGCCACGTTTCCTGGCATCTTCTCCTCCAAATAACTGGCAAACTTATTTTTGACACATATTTGCATTTCCACAAAGCTCTCTGTTTGGATGGATTTCCCCCATTTTTGTGCAGGGTAATATGGCACTCAAAGTTTCCCCATATGGAGTCGGGGATCAGACACAGTTTTCTGCCCAGATAATGGAGTTGCAGCAGGAAAGGCTTTAAGTGAACAGGTTTAACACCATTAACTCTGTTACCATCATTCCCTGCTCTGTTCCACCTGCTGATCTGTACAGGGCTTGCAGAGTTCTCCCCACAATCACACACAGATGTGATTTCACACCACAATCCCCTTCATTTCACACCACAATCCCCTTCACAGATCCCTTCCCAAATCCTCTCTCTCAGTCCTGACTCTTTGTTACTGATCCCTCCATCATCCCCAGCCCGGAAACCCATCCAAGCTGGCAAATATTTGGGTTTATAATTACCTTGGTGAATTCCAGATCTTGCATCTCGTGCCCCAGCGAGGGAGCTGAGGCTGACACCAGTGTGGGTTCATTTTCTCACTCACTGTTTGCAGACAGCTGCTGGCTTTGCCTGACTGAAGGATGCTGAGGCCTCGTACTCAGAAAGCTCCCAATGCTTCTTAAATCCCACCACAGCCCAGTCAAACATTTTCCTGGGTTTTAGACAGGGCTCTGACTCAAAGCAGGCTGCACAGAGGAAAAAAAAGTATTTTTGACATGTTTTGACCAATTTTACTTTTACAACAAAGTGCTTTTTTCTTCTGACATCCCRAGGAGGAATTGTTCCGTCTCCACTCCAAAGGGATGTCATTAATTCAGGCGTCTGTGTTATAAATGTGTGTTTTGCTGATATGTTCTGTGTGTCATTCAAAGCCAAGTCTCTCCCATCTCATAGTTCTGCAGCACAGCAACTATCACAGTCTGGAGCAATGCACCATTGAGGAAAATAATTATCCAAAAAGTAATTAAATTAATTGACCAGGGAAGTGATTATGTGAGACTGTGGGGGTAATTAAAACTAACACATGTTTTGATGCATTTATAGCATAACTGCTTAGGGGCACAATGTTAACTGGCCTTCTCAGCACTGCTCTTCACCCAGTGCAGCCAGCCAGGCATCACCATCCTGCCCAGCACTGCCAACTGCAGCTATAAAAAACATAGAATCACAGAATGGTTTGGGTGCAAAGGGACCTTAAAGATCATCTCATCCCACCCCCGCCATGGGCAGGGACACCTTCCACTATCCCAGGGTGCTCCAAGCCCTGTCCAACCCGGCCTTGGACACTTCCAGGGATGGAAATCTGTATATGCACTTCTTTATTAATGGTATTCCTGTGAATGGGACCCCATTCTCAGGGTTCACAAGGAATACGACTGAGATTGCAAGGTCACAAAGGCAGGAGAGCAGATGAAGCAGAATTGTTGTTCAGCAAATCCCTCGGAACTCACGGACGCTGCCGGGAGGATGGGTGGACACAACGACAGGAGGGTTCTTTAGCTCGACTTTTAGAGCACACAGTGAACTGGAAAGTGCTGCCAGGGGAGGCTGTGAAGCCAGAGGATGAAAAAGGAATTAGGTGGATTCATGGACAACAGGTCTGTGAAGAGCTCCTAAAAGCAGCAGGCAGGGACCTCAGGGTCTGCTGAAAGCAAGTTTGCTTGGATGTACATAAACTCCACAGAACAAAGATCATCTGAGCAGGAGAAAGATGGATGGGCAGTCTTAATTAACTGTTTCTTGTGTCATATTCTTAATAATTTGGTTGATATTCCTGCAGTCTGTTACAAACTTCATTAAATTTACTTGCCTCAAGGGCATTTCTACCTCTTATAATCAGCCTCACTCCTGTCAGGGATAAATTGCCTGATGGGATAAGTTGATCCTACACAAACGGAGCTTGCTTTGAACTTGTGGTGATAAGTAGCACCAGACAGGAGGTTTTTCTGTTGTTTATCTTCGTGGTGATATGGCATGAAATAAAAACGGGTGTCGCTTTGCTGGCTGAGCCRCATCCATCAGGGTGAGCAGAGATTACAAAATACTACTCAACTTAAAGAAACAAAACAAAGTAAACTGGAACACTTAAGAATAGACCTTTAGTTCTTTGATGTGTGTATGTAATATTGATGTGCTGATGTGATCATTTTCAAAATTTAATCTTTTCCAGCAGATCAAAACCAAGCTCCCCAGTTTTATTCATGGGATGGGTTTGATGGGAAGGAACCTCAAAGCTCATCTCAGTGGTTCATATTTTCGAGAAACAGTTGACAAAAGTCCCTATGTCCCACACCTACTGTGACTTTACGGCCTCCTAACACCTCTCTGCTGCTGTCCTCTCTTCTCCAGGGGATGAAAATCCTCCCACCCAGGGAAATGCCTCCTCACATTCCTTGGACCAGAACAAGGAGCCTCAGCACTGCTCTCCAACCCCACTGTTTTATGATGCTTTTTAGGTTGCTGTGAGTCCTCCCACTGCAACCAGACCAAAGGGACTGCTGACTGCTCTGCCACGGTTGGAGAAATCAGAATCCATTCTATAATTACAGCAACTACAGTGCTTTAATGCTGATGTGGGTGTAATCTCTTAATTAACACATATTTTAAAAAGCACTTAATGCCTATGATAAAAAAGCATTGAAACTTAATGCACTAACTCAATAACAGCATAACCTACTTTCTTCCAAATAAGAAAGCAGGGAATTATTAGACGTCAATGCATCATTTGCTAATGAGTTGTAATTCTGTATTAATTTACCAACTAGCTGATTAGATATGAGAGATTTACAAAATATATTAGAGATTGTGAAAACCAGAAAACCAGCTCAACATCAGGAAAAAAAAATAAGTTATCAAATTTTTCTCCACGGTGCACCTGGAATTATTAATTGGTTGGCATTTAAGTGAAATTCATTTAAAAAGAGTCTCAACTGACAGATTATAACTTTAGAAATAACACAGGCAATAGCATAAACATTCCACTGCAGTGCTCAGGAGAACAAGGATTCCACACATCAAAGCACTGTCAGATTGAAGTGTGAGAATATTTGTGTAAATTCTATTTACTGGCCCCATATGTGTCCAAGAAAAGGCTGTTATTCAAAAGTCCTATCAACACCACCCTTACTTTTAAAAAATTTCTACCACAACCCAATTATTTTCCAGTGAAATTTCAAACTTACCCACTTGGGATGTTTGAGGGTCTGTAGAACTGCAGACACAACACGTCAAAAGCATCTATCCAGTAATGAACACCACACCTTTCAGGTGGGTCACACTATAGACATGTTTCCCTGCTTGTTATTTGCTCCTTTAATACATTTTCTTGTCATCCCAACCCTACCCTGAAGCCCAGACAGGTATTTCCAGAGGGTGGGAAGTGCTCGGTGTGCACTAGGAGGGAACTCCSCCGTGCTGCCAAAGTTTCAGGGGTTCTTTTCACTATTTTAAACATTTACTGCTTTATTTTTCAGTTTCTATTTTGAGATTCCTTTAACCACATTGGATTTCTGTCTCTGGGAAAGGACTGTGATCACACTAAAATACTGCACATTTTCTTGAGTCTGTCATAACTCAGAAATACATCAAGGAGAAGTGTCAAAATGTTAATTTTAGGAATAAGATCAGTAATTTATCAATTACACATCCCCTGCTTGTTTTGCCAGTTGCACCACAAACTCAGATACATTGACTATTTAGAAACGCAGTCTGTAGATGTAGAGACTCAGATTCATCTCCCACGTTTGAAGGAAACTGATGTTAGATTTTTTCAGGATCTGCCTAATTACATTCTGTGCAAAGCAAACGTGAGTTTCGCAATTGTCTCCTTGGTGTCAGATGTTTTTCTTTAAAACGGCTGAGGAATTCCACACCTTCCCTTCTTCTGAAACCACCTGGAAAATTGCATGTTTTCCATGAGCTCAGTTGTGAGAAAACGTTGAATGTAAGTAAGAAAAAAACAGCAACAATGAATTGAACTAAATATTTAAACAACTTGTTTGAGCAAGAAGACATAGAAATTCTCCCATGCATTTTCCCACGAAATGTGTTAGTCCCGACAGTTCCTGACACAGAGACAAGGGGACCAAGAGGGAAAACCAGGCAAATCCAGCGTCTTGTGAGCAGGAAAGCGGAATGCTGGGAGGTCTCAGAGTAGAAAGAGCAGCAGAAAAGCAGAGATGACATTTCCCACAGTGAGAAGTGTCTTACTCTGCTGAAACTTGAAATAACCAAGAAGAAAGACCTTACGCAAAAAGCTCTTGCATATTTAGAACAGCTGCAACATCAGGAGGGAAAATAGCACAAGAGACGTGAGTTATTGTTGCCCTGGACTGTGAAGTATTTTTGTCCACACACCCGGAGCTGAGCACCTACTTCCATACATTAAATCCTGAATGAGAAACATCCACAGGAAGGATCCAGCGATCTGCTCACACCATTTGTCACTGCAGCAGGGGGAAAAAAATCCCACAAAACCTCAAAACCCACACCCCCCCTAATTCTCTAATTTCTCTCCAACCAAAGGGAAATCTGAGCTCCCAGCCTGGGTGTCCCACACAGGACACGGCTCCGTGGTCAGTGCTGCCATCTCAAAGGGCTAAAGTGCTCCTAATGTCAGGATAAGATGTTCCAGATCTAATGAGTAAAGTGAGCAAGTGGACTTGGAGTGAAGAGATGCCTCATTGTGTGCACTAAGGTGGAGCATAAATACCGAAGTTCTCCCTGTGCCTCCTCCTGTTCCTCCACCTCCAAACCCAGGGCTGGCCAGGCTGGCTGCACATTCCCTCTGTCGCTCCCCACCTCTCTCCATAGCAGAAAGGAGAAGATTTGAGCTGACAGTACCTGGTTTATTTATAAGGATTAACTCCCCCTAGATGTGCAGCAACCACTGGTTACCCTGCCATCCYATCCTGGTGAAAACCACGCCGGGGCTGGTGAAGGAGTCGCCCTCCTGCAGAACGAGGTCCTCTGAGAACAAACCCCGCAGGCTCAGGCAGGGAGTGGCTCGTGGTTTGCTCTCATTCCCCCGTGGCTTTAATTTCCTTTCAGTTCTCACTCTATAGACCAGAACCAGCACCAGTAGGTGCTTTTCCATGAAATCAGAGCTCCTCACAGTGCTCTGTGCACTCCTCCCCGGAGCAGTGTCCCTCTGCACTCAGCGTGACACATCCAAGCAGGGATTTTTTAGCTTTTGTGTTGACCCTTCTTGCAGGGTTTATCGGTGTAATACCTGCAAAGCCGGGGCAGATGTTGGAGTGTGAGCGCTGTAACCTCTCTAGGGGCTGAGTTAAGGTGATTGTGGCAGCTGCAGGAAATGCCAGGCACCTCATTCGAGTCACCCCACCAGGAGGCATCCCCAGGCTGCCAACCCCAACACACTTCAGAAACTCATCAGGGTCAAATGAGGTGGATAATTTGGTGCATATTCCCTGGACATTTCCTAATTCCTTTCTATTTTCCTCAAGGATCCAGGTGCAAAGGGCAGCACCGTGGCTGAGGCACCTGAGGAACAGGCTCAGTGCTCAGCACATTCCATGCACTTCTCACTTTGGATCTTGGCTGCAAACTGTTCCCAGTGTGCAACACACGGACCCTCAGGCGGGTCCTCCCAGCAGGGACAGTCACTGTGTCACAAACCAGCCTGTCCCCCACGGGCAGCCCCCAGGCCAGGAGTCCTTCCCACGGCCGGGTCAGGGGTACAGAGCCAGGGCATGGAAACTCCTGGCCTGGAGCCCGTGGGGGGATGCAATGGCCCAGTCTGGTTTGGGAAACACTGACGTCTTTGGAAATAAAGTGTTGCACTTTGCTGCTGAGGGAAAAAGCAGTTTCCTTTCAGAAATCAGCTCGACTTCCCTGCCAGGGAGGGAACTGAACCTGCAACTGTGCTCCCCCGGGTTGGGGAGAACATTCCCGTCAGGCGTGACCTCACAGCACAGCATCAGCCGGGGCTGGGATCATCCGCAAATACCCCAGCAGGGAGAGCCGTTCACAGCCCCCCGGAATCTGCACGAAACCCCATAAATGCTAAAACAATAACCCCGAGCTCCTGCCTCCCACACGGCCCTGCCCTCGCAGCGGCACGGAGGGCTCGGCTCCCGCAGTCGCAGTCGGCGTGGGTGGGGTGGGAAAAGGGAAATGCGTTCTCTTCCCGCGGAGAAAGGCTCCGGCAGCCGCGGGGAAGGTGCGAGGGTCGGGGCTGGAGGGCCCCGCGGGGCTCGGGGCGGGCGCTGTGGAGGCAGCGGGTCGGGCACTGTTTCGGGCTGCTGATCTGCTCCCGGCTCTAATTACCTTTATTTCACCCCAGATTTTAAGTTTCATCGAATTCAGTTTAAATTCCGGTGCAGACCTTTGATAAGAGGGCGAGCAGGAGGCGCGGGGCTGGGGGGAGCGCGGTGAGGTCTGTGTGCAGCAAACTCCCACCCCTGGCTGGGGCTGCCCCACAAACCCACAAAAACCCTTCAGAAACCCTGCACTGCCCAGGAGCCTCGCTGGCCAGGCCTGGTTTGCTCCCAGCTTGTAACTTCTGCATTGCTCCAGTCCTGAGAAATGCTATTTAATTATATTTTGGGCTTTATTTTCCCTGCTGCAGAAGGGTATAAACCCAAAAGCATGCACGATGTTAATGTTTTCCCAAACTTTATGCATAACCATCACAGCAGACAATAAGGGCCACAAATAATTCCGGTGCTTCCAAAGAAAATCAATGTCCTTATCAACAGCAAATGGTAGCTGCAGTTATGAATATTTAACATACAGTGTTGCTGTGAGTTTAGAAATGCCTTGTATGCCCCCAACACAGCCCTGTAATAAATGCCATGGTCTTGTGGGATACTTTTTAATAAAAAGAAATCAGAAACATTAAAGCTAAGCCATTAAGTGCTGAAAGTAGTCCTGAATGCCAAATGCAATCTGTGCAACCCATCACTTTATCCCAGCCCTAGGTCTGAGCCCTTCCATATAGATTTCAAATTTATTCTTTTTGTATGATAAACCGTAAAAAGTTCTTTGTGTTGCTAAATAAACATCAAGTGCAGGTCACTTTAGCATGATAACAGTACTTAAGTGAACTGAAGAATAAGTCAAAGCCAAGGCCAGGCTCACTCTTGCACSTGTAAGTGCTGTTGTTATCGCTGCAGAGCATCCAGGGAAAGCCACGATGTTCCCAGATTTGCCATTGTGGGATGCTGGAGGTGATGGAGTCACCACTCAGGAGCACCAAACCCAACACATTTGGCCAACCCTCGGGACTGAACATGTTGTTATGAGAGGACCCAAAGCATCCCTCTGCAGCCTGGAGCAGAGACACAGCCCCTGCCCAGCCCCTGGGCCCCTGTTCATCCCAGGAGCTTTCACTCCCTTCTCCCCCACRGGGAATTTCCAGCACCTTTTCCCCAGTGAGGAGTTCCAGACCTGCCTGGGTGCTGCTGTTCCTCTCCTCTCTCTCACTTGCCAGCTAAACCCTCACAAACAAACACTGAAAACAGACCAGTCCCAGTAACAAGGATCACTCCTTCCCCAGGCTCACTTTACTGCTCATTCCAACGCATTTCCAAAAATGATGTTTTCTGGCTTTATTTCTCAAAAATCTTTTAGAGTCCTTTCAAAATTTATAAAGGTGTTAACAAAATTAATAATTGAAAGTGACAGTATTTTGTAGCTACATCCATTACACTTAAATAACAAGCCAAAAATGGATTTTTTTCCTTAGAACATTAAGTCCTGAAATCTTCCTGAGAAGTTCCAGTGCCAAAGTGGGGGGGCACCTGAGAGCTGGGGCGTGTTCTGCTGCCACGTGTGCAGGGATGCAGCAGCCCCTGCTGCAGGARGGGGCTGTGCCCATGTTGGGGTGAAAATGTTTGAATTAATTATTTTTATATTCTCCATACAAGATCCCAGATTTTTTAAGTAGGTTATGCAATTTCTGGATTAATACTCAGATTTTTAAAGGAGATCACCCAAAGCCATTTGCTGTGTAGGAAGGGATGGGAATTAGGGAAATTGAATAAATACTCRAGGTTTCACTTAAGTAAATGACTTGTGTGCATAAATAACACGGGATCTGTCAATAAAATCATCCTCAAATTCTGTCAAATAGAGGAGTAATTATGGCTTCTGCTTGTTGCTAATAAAGTGAAACTTTAGCTGAGCTTACACAAAAACAAACACCTTCTGATTTCATTGAAGATTAATGCTAATGTGCCAAATTGCCAGCCTAAACCTAATTGCTCTTTTTTATCTTCCTGGAATGATAAGAAGCAGCCACAGAAGTGGTTCTGGTGACCTTGGATTTACAGAGGCCTTCAGCCACGGGAAAATCTCCTGCTTGTATTTCTGACTCAGTCACTTCACTGRGGCTTGCAGGATCCCATGTCCCCTTCCAGGTTTCCAGCCTGCTCTGCAGAGCTCAGCCTGGGGTTCAGATTTAATGGGATTGACCTGAACCCCCACAGGCTAACAGAACCATTTTTCTGTCTGTGTGACAACCTAAACCCAAATGTTTTACTTCTCTAAAGACAACGTGGCTCCTTTTCCTTCCCCATTTTTGTTTTGCAACAATATATTTGCAGAACTAAAAAATATCACCCAGCTGCTTCCCATCTCCATGGCAACCTCCTGCTCTGGCTCCGACTGATGAATATTTCGCAAAGCCTGGTACTGTACGTTGGTTGTTGCAAAAATTATCCACTATCACTCACAAAGCAGTCCACAGTATTTAGCATGTTCCCTGGCTGGACACCATGGCCCGATTTAAGCCCTGGTACACCTGAGCATCCTTCATTTTATCCTGGTTTTCCAGGCAGTTGGTAATTGCAGACACAGTTTAATCCATTCCCAAGCTGTGACTTTGTAGGTTTTTGTTAAGGGTCACAATCCCTAAATGGCTCCACACCAGCCCATGGGAGAGGGGCAGAGCAACATCCCACCTACAACCCTCCAGCCAGAGAGAGCTGCTGTTGCACATCTGTCCATCCTCTGCTCCTCCCACCCCAAATCCTCCTCCACGAACCGACCTCTGCAAGCACRGGCAGGAAACGGCACAGAAATGCCCTTGCTCTTCTCCTGGGGCTGAAACCTGGCAGGACTGAGAACAAGAACCAGGGCAGAAGGGAAGTTTTCCACATTTGTGTTCTCCTGCAGAAGCCGAGGGGCAGAGCTGTGCAGATGAACTGGAAATCCCTGTCCGAAGCCCTTGGCCTTCCCCTCCTTGCGGGCTCTTGTTTAGTGGGATCTGTCTGCTTTGAACTGCAGCCTCACAGGCTGTCCCTGCTGCAGGCGCCCTCCAGGCAGAGTTCAAACGACCAATTAGTGTCTCTGGGTACTTTTAAGCTGCTTTCCCAGCTTGCAAAGGTTGAGTCAGTAACCTTTAAAATGCAAAGCTTATTATGGGATGCCTTTGACTGCATCCTGTTCCTGCTGGGGGAACACTGGGGCTTGTGGTCTCATCCTCTGCTGCCAGAACTGTTTTGAGACGTTCCCAGCGTCCTGACCTGGGGGGAAGCGGCCAGACCCCAGCACAGAGAACGAGCCCAGAGGGTGACACTGGTTTGAGCCAAGCCCCTGCTTCTGGCTGGTCCCTACAAGCCCCACCTCGGGCARGGCTCCCCCTGCCAGGCCAGCCCTGCACGGCTCAGCCCAGGAGGGCACCTCAGGAAGATCTTGGGATATTTGTGGATCCAGGGGGTAAAATGACCTTGGGCTGCCTGGGAGGTGACAGGCAATCAGTGCCTGTGACATCAGAGCAGTCACCCAGGAGAGCACCAGAGCTGGATCTGGAGACATCCACAGAAGGGAGTGCGTAGCCAAACGTCCCCAGGAGCTAGTGATCCTCAAAGGTCAAAATTTCTACCTTGTTAATTGGATTTTTCTGGCTTCAACTTAAATCTATTAGGTCTTTTTGTGCCTTTCTCTGAAGAAAAAGCCTTTCAGTCCTTGGAGCTCCCTCCCTGCGAAGGAACTTACCCATAGAAATTAAGTTACAAGCTTCTTTTTGATAAGATAAACGGACTGAGCTCCTTAAGTCTATCACTGTAAAATATTCTCTGCAGCCCTTAATCATTCTTTATTAATCTTTTCAGCTCAGTGACATGGCAGTAGAAAGGTAAAATAAATAAATAAATCCAGAAACAAGCAGGAAAAGAGAAAGGAGATACAGGGATACGCTCTCGAAGGATTTCACAAACTATGTTAAAATTGTGATACAACTGTAGGAGAAATTTATTCCAAAGACCTTTCTGAGGTGCAGCACTGAGCGGAGAAAGGCTCAGGGAGCTGGGGGAGCTGCCTAATGCCAGGCTGAGATAAATGTACATCCTCTGTACTGCTTAGAGTGTCTGAGACAGGGACTTGGAGGGGCACCGATAACRTGAGCTGTCCTTTTAGTCAAGGATGTCAACATGGAATTCAGCGTGTTCCTACAAAACCCCTCACAGATGCACATCACACACCAGAGGAAAAGGCAGATCCTATCACAGCACTCGGGAAGCTGCAGCAGGGGCTGCTTCAAAGATTAGTTCATAATGAACATCAACTAGGCTTGAATTAGGTGGTGCAAACCAGTCAGCTGGGATTTCTACACATTATTTTTATTGATTTACAGATTTGTTTGCAGTGTGCAAGTCAGCAAGTGCTCCYGGGGTAAAGCAGCCCCTGGAGATCCCACTGGGGGTTCCCAGGGCTGTGTCCTCACACTCAGCTCACTCCTCTGCTCACAACTGTTGTGCCACACCAGAGGGTGCCCAAATTCCCTCTGGGATGGTCAGAGCAGCTCACCTGGCTCTGGGGCACAAGCTGCTCCTTTYCCAGCCCAGGGAAACCCACAGCAGCATCCTCAGGAATGCCCCACTATGGAAAACATGGAGTATTCRTTCTGGTCCAAAGAAAAAGTCACTRTTTTTGAACAGGTCATCACAGTTTCTCCAAGGGCGAAACTCGGACTGGCCCCATGGACAGAGGGGTCTGTGGGACTGTGCAGGTGCTGATTATGCCCAGGAATGTGGCACAGACAGAAAACCTGACCCCCCCGTGTTCCCCCTGCTCCTGGAACCGCAGATCCCCGAGAAGGGCAGAGCCCCTGGTGCCCCCACGCTCCCCCAGCTGGAGCTGGGGCACAGCAGTGCTTGCTCTGCCACRACAGAGAGAATTAATGCTCCTGTTTGCTCATCCTGCAGCTGCAGTGTAGGAAAAGATGGCCAGTGCAATTCCCATCTCCTGAAAATCCCTGCCCCTGGCTTTAGCAGCCAGCGCCAGTTAACACTTGCAATCCTCATTTCATTTTTAAAAACTGGTTCACTTACATGTGACAGTGACAATGACAGTGTCATTTGTTATGTCACTGACCCTTTCACTTGATTCATTTATAATTTAATTGTCAGTTGAATTTGATCAAATATGTCTGAATTGAAACCATTTGCATTAAAAATAACACATCTTTCTCCTTTTATTCCCTGTATTGTGGCAGGTATTGCTTGAAAATTCAATTGATGYCAGCCAAAAGCTGCTGTTTAATTAATAAAAAATGGCTGATAAGGGAAGAAACCATAGGCCTGCATGAAAATCCCTGATGAAAAATGGATCCTGGTAAGGACCATGAAACTCAGACATTCTCATTTACATTTTGGCTGCGTTGACACCTGGACCTTCGTGGGGATGGTGGTGATTGCTCCAGCACAGCCACAGCCATGGGGTAGGATTCACATTTCCCAATCTCCAAGTGATTATATATGTATATCTATATAAAATATAGATATATGAGTGATGAACAGGACATTTTTCCTGATTAATATATTGTAATTAATTCTCTGAAGAATCCTTGCTTAGGAACTTTATTAAATCCCATTAAGACTAATGAATTGTTGTTGTTTCCTAATTATATAGTTGTTTCTAGTTTAATGAACTGTATATTAATTGACTTATAGAACAGACATTTTACTTTCAGGATGGAAATATGTTGAATAAGAGATATATAYTCTTGCTAATGGCATCTGTTGTCCGTTACAATCTCTTTTAATGAATCTATTGGAAAATCCTGTCCTTTCGAATACAGATTTTGCTTATTTTGTTAGCTAAAGAGGCAACAAAAAGCCCAAAATTAAATGTGTTCTGATGTATAGCTGATATTTTTCCTCCTGTTAATTCAATTTCTCATTGCAAAACAAGATCTCCAGGCCTGTGCAAGCAGCTGAATGCCTCTGACTCGAGGCATGTCTCGAAGGAAGGGCAGAGCAGTGCAGGACGGGAGCTCCACGAGAGGTTTTGTCTTCACAGAATAAATCCATACCATGGATGCTGTTCCAGCTGGAACCTGCTCTGAAGGAGAACCCGTGGTGCCCAGCCCCTGCTGCCCAGCCCGGGCGGAGCCCAGCAGGTCCCCTCGGGCTGGGAGCAAGCCCTGCTCGGGTTCCCACGGACCAGGCTGGGGATGGGCACCCCTGTGACCCTCAGCACCCAGAGTGGCCTGGCCTGGCCTGGCCGGGCCACAGCGCCAGGACACAGCCACGCCCGGGCCAGCACTCRCTGCGGGTGGGGTCCTCACTAAAAATGCCTTCCCAACATCGTTTGCAGGCACTCGAGGGTTGTACTTTGTCCTGCTGCAAGGCTGGTGCCTACTGCAGGGGCTCCCCGGGCCCTTCCGTGCCAGTTTGCCCCGGAGCTCCCCAGCCCAGCACTACGTGGGGGGGTTGTGGCTCACTAATCCCACGTGGGGGGGGTTGTGGTTCACTAATTCCCTTTCAGCCCTCCCAGCACAGCTCCTTCCTCGGCCGCCCCGGAGCTGCCCCCGTTACCTGAGCCCGCTGGGCAGAGAAGCTGCTGCGCCTCCGTCAGCTGTGAGGTCTCACTGCAGGGTCCAAGTTGGTGTCCAGGGCTGGAATAAAGGACAGAAGGGTCAGGAATCCTGGCCTTGTCCATCAGTTTTCCAATGAACTGGCCCAGCAGGTTCAGCAGCTGCACTGACTGTAGGTCACACCTACAGCCCATTTCATCCAAAGAAGCAAACACAGTTTCTCTGCCAATATCTCCTAAACTTCTCCTGAGGATGTTTTGTAGGGCAAAATAGAAACACTCCTAAAATAGGAGCTGCTTGAAAAGTAAGAACTGCTACTGCTTAGAAAAAAAGTCATCATCTTGAATGCTAATACATATAATCTTCAACAGACTGCAGCCACACCACAGATTAATTTCAGTGCAGAGATTATGTTAATACACAAAAAAAGAAGTTGTGATATTGAGTTAGATCAAAGATTTTTCATTTTAGTGAGTGTCTTTGGCACCAGGCAGTAATGCCTSTTTCAAAGTAAAGTCAAAGGCCTCTCTAAAGCACTGAGTTGAACAGTAATTATTACAGGGAAAGGCATAAAGTTTAGACCAGAGTGTTGCTTGATCTTGATCTGACATTAGTTGCTTAAAGCAATGGATGTTTGATGAGGAATGACAAAGTCCCCATAAGGGCAGTGCTGCCCCTTGCAGGGACTGGGGCTTTTTCCTTCCCGACCTGGGGAGGGAATCTGGGAGGTCCCTGTTCCACCAGCCCAGTGCAAACCTCTCCAGCCGAGCACTCCTYGGGGAGCTGGGATGGTCAGTGCTGGAATCAGCATCCCTGGAAGTGTCCACAGGACATCTGGGAGTGCTGCTGAGGGCCGTGGGGCAGGGGTGGACCTGGCAGTGCCAGGTTGGACTCCCTCTGAGAGGAGAACATTTCCTCTGCTGCAGGTGCTTCTCTGGGGAGGTTCAGCCCCGTGGGGAGGGGAAGGACAGGACCCTTTGGAGCTCCATGGGTGGAACAGGCTGAGCTGGCCACAGTGCTGGAGGTTTCTAAACATACCCTGAGCTGCCTCATGGGCTGCACGACTCCTGCTGGCTGGGGAGAAATGACAAACTTGTAGGCAAGTCTTGAAAAGTCCCAGYACTTTGATGCTCCCAGAAAAAGCTTTTTGCAGGGAAGAGGGTCCGAAGGTGTTGGCAGGGGGTGATGTGCTTTCCTGCCTTTGGAAAAAGTCTTCTTCCCCTCCCTTGAGGTTGCAAGCCAGACTTTAGAAAACAGACATCTAGCACCTCAGACTGACAACTGAGTGCTGGAATCTTGTCCCAGTGTGAGCCCTGAGTCCTTCCCAGCCGGAGGAACGCGATGCCATTAATTCCACAAAGGGATGGAGCTGCGCTGGCTGCACCCGAGCAAGGGCTCGCCTGCACATCGCCAGCACCCGCCACAGCAGATGGAAAAGCAGTTCRAGAAGGCTGTGACAGGCAGGTCTCTCCTCTCTGTTCCCTTTGGAAAGCTCTGGATCACACGGGCACGGGGACAGAGGCCTCCTTCTCCCAGGAAGCACCACAGAGCTCAGGCTGCCGGGAGCAGGTTGAGCTTTCTGCTTCGAGGAGCCCTTGCAGAGGCTCCTGCAGGCAGATCTGTGTCCATGGAGCCCACACAGCCACTTCCTTCATGGGAGGGCTCCAGGACTGCCTCTGCACCCTGGGATGGTTGGGAGAGTTGATGGCTTGGGAGAGGGAAGCCCCAGGCTGCCCGGGCTGCCCCGGCGCTCTCCCCACGCAGGGCAGCTCTGCAGCCCAGGCTCTGCCAGCCTCGGGCTCTCCCTGCCACAGGCCCAGCCACARACTGAAGGGAATTCGAGTTTCCCTTATGCAGCAATAGGCTGAGGGATGTGGATTGAGGAACCGCGAAAGTACAGAGTTCTCGAGGCGAGTTTAAACTTGAGAGGTTTAAATCTCCACTGGAGTGTTTCACAAAAAGAAACCAGAGCTTTGTGACTATTCATGTGAAAGTGCAAGATTGAGTCACCAGCCCCGGAGGGATTTMAAAGATGTGTGGATGTGGCGCTTGGGGACACGGGTTAGTGGGGTGGGCTTGGCAGTGCTGGGGGAACAGTGGSACTCGATGATCTTACAGCTTTTTCCCAACCTAAACAATTCTGTGATTTCCACCCACAGCTGAAGTGAGCAACAGGATAACAGCCAGATTCCCTACACATTCCCTCAAGGATCTGGAAACTCCTGGAGCTGGTTGCAGGCTGTGCATCAGTGCTGGCATGTGTCATCCAGCTGGCATCTCATTCTGACACGGAAGGAGAGGAGCATCACCAGTTATCACTTGAGAGGGGACCATAAAGAGCATATTGCTAAGAGCTTTCTGGTTAGTAGTAGAGAGCTGGAGATTGCATGATTCATCATCCCCATTTTGGAAAGCTTGCAGAGTAAGGGAACAGCACAAATACGATTCCAGCAGCATTCAAACACGGTGCCTTTGCACATTAGCTTTGCTGGGCAGTCATAATCATCTCCATTTATTTTATTTAATCTTTTAAGTGCACAAATGTAAAATGGTTCTGTAAGTACCGAGAGGATAAATGAGGTTAAAACATTCATGGGCAGTGGTATCAAGTCAGGCTTACGTGGGTGTTTCGTACCTTCAGCCCCTGTCATTTCTGCTGGAGCCATCACTGGGCAATCGGCTTTAAACATTTCAGACCTGGGTGGCAAGGCTTTGGACAGTGTCTGTCTGCTTTTAGGGAAATCCAGCTCTCCATTAAAACAGAGCTGCACAGAGAAGATGAAATGGAATAAACACCCCTCACTGTAGCATAATTGCACTGGAATTAGGAGGAAACCGCAGGGCTTTTTGGAGAGAGACTGATTTGAACAGAACCCTGGAGAAGCAGATCAGCACTGACCTGCTGGACCCCGGGATGAAGGCAGCACAGCCCCAATCCCAGATCCCTGYGGAGCGAGGGATGTGCACACAGGCGATCACAGGGAGCCGAAAGGGAAGGAGAGGCTGGAGCAGTGCTGGGAACTCACAGCCACAGGGGCAGGAGGAGAGGGAGCCCCAGGCTCCAGTTCCTCTTCCTCAGCCACAGCCAGTGCTGCTGCCAGGTCGCCACAAGTTTTTAAACTCAGATACTTTAATTCATTTCATTTGCCATCTTAATGTAGATTTACAGAACGAAAACTTGGAATAATTTAACACTAGGAAAGGAAAAGATGAAACAAAAGCCTGGAAACCTTGGCAGTSTCTTTGAAAGCAAAGGAAATGTCACAACTCTCTTTAACAGCATCTTTGTTTTTGCAGGCAAATTACAAGTCCAGGTTCAGAAGTGTTTTTGTTCTGCCATTCTGCTGTGACAGTGTCTGCTGGCAGCCTCTAATTCATTCAGGAAAATCCACAACAGCAGTGAAGAGGAGGAAATGACAACAGCTTTGTGCAGCTCCTCTTCCCTCCCTGCCAGGCAGCAGCAAGCAGTGACTTTCGACGGAAAAGGGTTTTAGGGCTTCTTAAGCCCTTCTTGACACTCCTCAGGCTCCTGTCTGTGCCTCCGGATGTTTCCCTCCAGATCAGCAGCAGCTGAATCACCACAAAGTCCCTGCTTCACCTCTCAGCTCCTTTCATCTAACGAGCTCCTGTGCCTTATCAGACCAGATATAAAAGGCAAATAAGATGCACAATAATTAACACAGAAGATCTGGGCTGCTCCTGTAGCCAAGATTAATTCAATACATTTTCAGAGCCCTCGGGGATATGGATTCTGGGAGTCTGATCTATGGTTATTATTCTTTTAAAGGAAAACAGATTTACCTAATTTACAATCAGTTCTGATGGTGGGAGGAGGAATTTAATTCTTTTTTTCTTTTGATAAATATACTGCAACTTTTCTATAATCCCTATTAATCTGATCTCCTAGGGAAAATTTTGCTGATCCATCATCTTGTGGCAGTCTTAATTCCCTTAGTGCCTCCGGGCAGGAGAAATGGATTTCCTCATCCAAACCCCTTATGCCTCTAAAACCTCGAGTGAAAACTCTCCGGGGAACCCAGCCCTGGTCCTTGGGAAGGAAAATGTGTCCGTGGAGGCCGGAGCAAAGGTGGTGTGGGGCATCGCTGCGGCGGTTACTAAAGCATTCCCATGGGAAAGCTGGAATGCCGCAGGTCCCTCCCTCCCCGGCTGCTCGTGCAGACACAGACACCATTCACCACTCCCCTATTCGAAAGCAACAGGGAAAGAACATCTGTTGAAAAATAAATGCAGGGCTAATTATATATGATTGAGGATTGGAAACTGCTATTTTTAGCTCTGCCTTAAAAAGATGTGATGAATCAAAGGTTTGTGCTCAGCATTTTGATCTCGGAGAGGAGTAGAGCGATGACCTGCAGAGAGGGGACCCTGGGGAGCAGCAGAGCCTCCCCCAACACCTGGGCACAGGGAATGGAACCAGCAGATCATTYCAATGAGAAAGTCTCCCTTTTTCCTTTCAGGACGAGTGGGAGCAGGTGAACATCAAGGCTCCTTTCATTACCCGGTTTTCCTCAGCTCCTTCTGCGGGGAGATCCAAGCAGGGCGCTGCGGTGGCACATCCGAGGGCGAGCATCAAAAGGCCGGGAGGAGCCTCTGGAAGGCGCCGGATCCCACGGGAGCTCTCCCGGCTCCTGCCGGGCTCTGATCCCGCAGCCCCGCAGAGGTGTCATTGGCAGACAACCACAAGAAAATCCTGACAGAATTGCTTTTCATCCACTGCATTAAAAAGTAAATGCAGCCGTGGAGACCTTTRCAAGGGGCCATAAATCGAGGGAGGGCGAAGCTGCAGCAGAGCTTGGCAGGCTGGATGCCCCCTCCAGGAAACTCTGTGTTTAAAGAACAGTGTGGAGACATAAAAGGAAGATGGACTCAGTTCTGGGGGCTGCCAGGGGAGCCACAAATGCCCAGAGCACACATATTTGCTCAGGAGATGGGATTGCTCCCAGTGCCAGGCTCCCGAGCCGGGGGTGCCGCTCTGTGCCGAGCCCGGGGCTCTGCGCTGGGAAGAGCAGGGACGGCAGGACAGCGGCTCCTGGGGGGCTGGGACGGAGCCGGTGCACAGCCTGGGCGAGCAGTGGGGGCTCCCCACCTCACCCAGCGCTGGGAGAGGCAGAGGAGCTGCTCTCCCTGCTGCATTGTCCCTGTRACGCCGGGAGCTGCTCCAGAGCCGAGGGAAGGGCGAGGAACGTGCAGGCAGAAGGAAAGCTGTTTTTCACACTTATTGCCCTTGAATTGGCAGAGTGAGACATCATGTTTTATATTAACTTCATAATAATTACAGTTATTACTGAA
The DNA here is from genome assembly GCA_018881555.1 of Amblyornis subalaris. Lineage (NCBI taxonomy): Eukaryota > Metazoa > Chordata > Aves > Passeriformes > Ptilonorhynchidae > Amblyornis > Amblyornis subalaris. The sequence goes on along the minus strand of JACAXG010000148.1, from coordinate 1,528,616 downwards.
TTCATGTATACCAAAGAGGTTACAGCTCCCTAGGAAAGCTCATAATATTATTAAGGGAGATGCCAGTCCATTGGCAGTACCGTGTAACGAGCTAATTCCAACATTCTGACATTAGACAGCATACCTCCAAAAATGCATGGATTTGTGCCTGGTCTCTGGGAGCAGTGGCAGCGACACATCTGGCACGCACGGAATGGTCCTGTGGAAAAAATGCTTTATAAAGCACGAGCAGCAGAGCCCAAGAACAGCAATAAGTGCTGCCTTTAAAATTTAAGGCAGTGAAAATAAATCTAAAGATTTTTAATACAGGGGAATGCTGTGAGAAATGAAGGAATTGCAGCTAGCTGTGGAAAACCAATGGAAAGGAAGATTTTGTCTGTAAGAGAAATTAAGAAACTCACCCAGCCTCTTCCCATCCTTTCCACACGATTAATTGCAGAGATTTAATTTCTCTGGGCATGTGTTCGCATCGGCAAACAAACTTTTCCATCAGATTAGAAGAGGTGACCCATCTCCAGAGCAGCTGTTGTTGTTGCTTGAAGTTCTGCAGAGTGGCTGAAGGAGTCACAAAAGGTCAACTTTGCACCAGAAGGCTGGGGGGGACAGCAGGCTGCTGGCAGCAGTCAGGGAAATCCTGGTGCAAGGGAGCAGTCCTGGTGATCAGGGTGGTCAAAGATCGGGGCAGCTCCATCCCATCCCATCCCATCCCATCCCATCCCACCTCCCCTGCATGGAGAATGGAGCAGGAATTCAGTCTCGTGTGTGGTGTCAAAGTGACATAAACTCAGCCTGGGCCTGTAACCTCACATTGATTTTTGCTGTAAATCTGATCCTTGAAGTCTGCTGTCAAGTGAATTGTTGCACATAAACCCAGCCCTACAACGGCAGGACTAAAATCAGGCAGCAGCTTTATCCCAGGACTGTTGCAATTTCCTCCATAATGTCAGGCTATAGCAACACACACATCTTTCAAAAAAATTAAATTGCTATTAAACTTTCTGCCCATCTTTGTAGATTAACCTCTCTTTCATCTCGGCTTTTGATTTAGCAGGAAATAATTTTTGGAGCACTTTCCAGGCTTCTTCCATTAGGCGTTTGGGCTGTGGTCAATAAGGCTGAGTTAATTACCTGCCTGAACAGATCATGCTGCTGTGCAAACTGGGGCCTCCTCTGCACTGCAAACATTGCATTTCTTTCTTCTTAAAGGTGAAGCCAAACCCCCCAGGAGCCCCCTGGAAGCTCCAGCCACAATTTGTGCTGCATTTTTCCAGTGCAGAGCTTGGGACCTGGCACCCGTGGCCACAAGGACTTGGGGGAGCAGCTGAGAGCATCCCAGATGTTGGATTTGCCATAGCCTGGAGAATCTTTGCATCCCACAGACTGGGAGGGTGACCACAGGGTGTAGTCAGGAACCAACCCTGGAACCAACCCTGCAGCTTCAGCCACAAWCCAGCAGCCCACGAGCTCAGCCTGTGCAGGGGGAAAACCAGCACCAAACCCTCTCTTTTTTCCTTTTTAATGTGTGTTTTTTCATGTGAAAGCCCTGGCCCACGATCAGACAGGGCTGTGTCCAAGCCAGGTGAACCCTCATTTATCCAATATCAACAAAGCCCTAATTGAGAGATCAATTGGGAACCTGCCTCTTCATGCACGATTTGGAGAGCTGACAAAGGCACCTGTAGGGGCTGGAAAATAAGTTCTGCCTCATTACAAAAGAAATTGCATCTAAATGAAAAACAACATATAATAAGAGCTCTAAAACGCCTGCGAACTGCTGCCAAGCAGACAGGTAATGCAGTGATATATAGCACACACCAAGCCCCTGACAAGGGTCACCCTTAATTATTCAGCAATTGAAGGAGCTGAACTCATTTCCCCAAAGGCTTAAATGTTTTTTAGTATGATCTGTAAATTCCAGGGCAGAGAATTAGCTGTCCAGGCCCCAAGAATTGCATCTCTTTGATAGATTAGAACCTAAATAATCATATGTACAGCACCACAGGGGCACGTTTTTCCACTGATACCTGGAAAAGTCAGGATACCCTTCAAACCTCCCTCTCTCCTTCTGTTTGGCTGTGGCTGTGTTTAAAATTTTAATGTGCTAAACTGCAAAATATTTAATAAATCTGGGAAAGGCTGTGTTAGCACATCTCCAGCTTTATCTTGTTTAGCTGAAAAATATGCACTTTACAATTACTTATATAATTACTCATATATCACTTGAAGGTTGGACTTAGAGGTAATTTCCAGCATTAGTGCTTCTCTGATTCTGTACTTCCACGAGTAAATTTGATCTCATCACATCTACTTTGTGTGTGATTCAGATTTTTTAATCATTATTATTGTTTTTTAAAGCATCTACCCGAAGTGTGTGCACACAGGAGCAAGTCCAGCTGCCAAGGAGACCTGGAGCCTGGATTTCTCCGGTGGGTTTGGTGGAGTGCCTTGGTTTTGGGGCTGGTGCTGAGCAGGAGGAGAAAGGCTCTTGCCTCTTGCCGCAGTCTTTCATAAACCTGAGGGAATCGAGCCAACCCTGTGCCACTTTCTGGGCTGCAAAATGAGATCAGGATAATAAAAGACATCCTGGAAATAGACAATAATGGTAAAATGATGTTTTGACATGGAGGCCATATATGGTTGATGGGAAAAAATGAACAAAGTAGATGATCGAGGAGGTGCTGGAAAAAGAATCTCTATCAGCTGCTGAGGCTCCTGCTCAGCAGATCCCAGACAAACATGATGGATTTCATTGAATAAATCCTTGGCTGTCTTGGTTTATTCCACGCTTCTCCACTTTCTTTCCTTTAGGATTACATAAGGCCTTTTTCCTCCTTTTCCCCTTTCTGAGGGCTGTGTCCATTGTGCCCCTCCCGTGCAAATACCTCGTGCAAACGCCAGGGCAGAGGCAGTGATGGAGTTTGGGGCTCACCTGAGGAAGCAGCGGAGTTTGGACACGGAGGCGCTGCCGGGGCCGGGCACCGGCAGCTCGGGTCGGTCACCCCTCAGCCGCGCCGTGGGAGGTGCTGCTGGTGCCCCAGGGCACGGTGGTGACAGCAGAACCCCCAGCGCTGCGGGCACAGCGTCACCCCGAGGGGTCCTGCTGTCCCCGGCCACGCTCCTGCCCTGTCCCCTCTCCTGCACGCGGGTCCTGCCTGTTCCCTCTCCCTTCCCAGCGGCCGCACCCCACGCTCCGGGCGGGACCCGCGTGTGCTCCCCAMGCCCGCAGCCCCCCAGCCCCGCCTGGCCGGGCTCCCGCGGGGCACAGACCCCCCCAGACTGGTGCCCGGAGATGTTCCCCCCACAGCCCTCCCCGAGGATGTGCTGGAGCTCTGCTGGCGTTGGCGCCCGCGCCAGCCCACTGCAGAACAACCCCTCCCTGCAGGATTGATGAGCGCGGGGAACATGGGCAGCGATTCCAAATAAAAGGTACAAGATGCTGCTGGTGCGGGCAGGAGCCCCAGCAGCTGCAGCGGGATCTATATTGTTTAATAATGCACCTTAAATTATTACAGACTTTTTTAAAAGCTGACTCTGCTCGCTGTAACTCCAATGTAAATCTACTGCCAATGCAGATAATCCTCCAACCTGTTTTTTTTTTTTTTCTTTTATTCTCTTCAAATATCTCTCTGTAGTCTCAAAGCACTCACCAAAGTACCAGTTTGTGCCACAGCACCCCAACATCCTGAGAGTCACTTCYAGTTTTGTATCACTTGGGGAAAGCTTAGAAAACCAAGGGAAAGACAAAGCCAGAGACAGGAAAGTTACCCCTGGAGCATCCGCTGGGCTCGTGTCTGAAACCAGCCAAGTGGCACAAACACCCTGGTCCAGCTCAGCACACCTGGGGTGATGCCTTTCTCATGGGCTCAGCCAAAAGAAGGGAGAAATATTTTGAATCAAGCTGGAAAGTATTATGTTTTCTTTCAAAACTGAAGTCGTCTAGTATTTGTTTATAATTTTCGTATTTTGTTGATTTTTAATCTTAGCAAAATGCTGGTTTGTTTTTCTGGGCTTAGTATTAGTTTCAAAGTAAATCTTATTAATATTTAAAATAAAAAGCTATTTCAGACCTTAAAATGTAGATGTTGCATTTAATAAACATCAATAGTAAATGTTTTGATTTTCTGAAAAATGTTTTATGTACTGAAACCCTTGACAAATGCAACATGAATTCACAAGCACTCGCAAGTGATTCAAACCTGCATTTTTTTCACCAAATAAAACATTCAGCTGCGATGTTTTTCCCAACTCTAATGTTTGTCCTGTGCCTAGGGGTGAATTTCGCTCAGTGTGAATAACAATGCGGCACAGACAAGATCAATAAATCTCATATTTCATTTGATTCACTGTCATGTTCCGAGCGGACCCGGCACAGCCGTGGCGTCACCACCCCGCACTCCCAGCGTGCCTTAATGCTCCTGGCACCAGGAGAAAAACACCTTTTAACTCGCGGTTCTGCCCCAAACTGGGCGGCGAGCCCGGGGCATGGCTGGGGTGCGCCGGGGGCGTGAGCGAGGCTGGGCCGGGCGGGAGCCCGCGGGGGGCACGGCGAGCTCTGTGCCCCCAGGGCTCCCTGTGCCTGCCCAGCGCCGGCTSCAGCAGCTCCCGCCGCTCCCGCCGGAGCCCAGGCAGGAAGAGCAGGGCCGAGCTGTTCCCTGTCCCCGGGGAGAGCCGCAGCAGCTCCCGGGGGCAGCACACACGCCCCGCTGGGGCCGGAGGCTGCTGCTGCTGCTGCCCTGGGCTGGCACAGGGACCCGGGCACTGCAGCTCCTTCCCGCCGCGGGCGAGGTCTGCCCCAGGAGCACGGAACCGCTAAGGCTGGGAAAGACCTCCAAGCTCATCGAGACCAACCTCTGGCCAATGTCCCCTGCCCTCCAAACCGTAACCTGAAGAGTCACATCGACAGTTTTTTGGTACATCTTGTTCCTTTGCAGCCTGGCGCTTCATTCCTGCGCCGCCTCCGCCGCTCCCTGACATCCAACCCAAAACAATCACAGCATTTTTTTATTTGTCTTGATATGGACTACAAACGTGGATTTGGCATTTCTCATTTGGAAAACACTTCAGAACAAACAGATGTGAAGGGGAGTTGCCCAGAGGTTACAACAATAACAATAATAGGGTCAGAAGGTGATTTATGACCATCCCTTGTGGTGCCTGAGCCCAGTGGAGAGATGCTGGCGGCACCAAGGGACACACTCCCAGCACTCTGTGTCTGTGCAATGGGAACAGGATTGTAGAATTATGGAATCATCAGGGTTGGAAAAGACCTGCAAAATCACCAAGTCCAGCCTTTGACTGAATCCCATCCTGCTGAATAAACCATCAGCATYGGGCTGAGGAAGAGGCAGATGCCAAACACCAGTTTTGCTTCACCACAGAAAGGTTTCAGGATGATGCAAGGCTGTTAGAGGATTCTGAGGAACCCGTAATATGTTGGCCACGTTACAGAAGTGGTTGGGTGATGAGCTCCTGAAAGGAGAGACGAATCCGCTGGAGGAAAATAATTGTGGGCTCACTTTGTTACGTGCTCTGTTCTGCATCTGATGACTAATTATCAGCATCTAATGAGAGAACGTTATCTTTAAATCATGTAAAGGTTAAATGCTTGTACGTGGTGCTGAAGGCTGCCCACACRAGCAGGCTGAACATTTCTTTTATTGCCATGTTTATCTGTTTTTATCCGAGATGAGTAGAAAATACTCTGCTTTAAAAATACATTGTGGCTTCTTTGATTTCCTAAATAGATTTATAATTATCTCCAAATTGAACACACTCAGCTTCTGTCCAAGTAATTGCCAGGCACTGTCCTTCACAGGAAGTGCAGCCCTTGGCAGATTTTCACCGGGCTCTTYGGATGCAGGAAATGAGGGGATGAGATCAATCAGTGCAGGTTTCTGTGGGGGTGAGGGCACACACACGGTCAGACACTCACAGCACTGGGCTGGATATTTTYTCCTCTGACTCGACTCTAGGAAAAATTTAGGACCGCACTGGACAAGGCTGGAGCAAGACTGTGGAGACAAACGGCAGCTCCTCAGGGCGCACCAGTGTTGGCTTTTCTCTCCCACATCACTGAAAGCACTACAAGGTCCTGATCCCGCAGAACATCTTTCCCTGAAGTGTTGCTGTGCCAAGAATAATTAACAAAACCTCTTGCACTTTGCTGAATACCCTTTTTATACTTCTAACAATGTCCTTGTACAGGCATCAATTACCTCCTAACAAACCTTTTCCACAAAGACACTCAATATTGGTACAGACACAGGAAGTGCAGGAAGAAAGGACAGAAAATTATCAGGCATCGTCTTAAAGTTCTGAGCATTTCAGTCTTTCTACAATTTCAGATCAGGGCTGTGTCTCCCATCCCATCCCATCCCATCCCATCCCATCCCATCCCATCCCATCCCATGGAGCTCTTCCATCCCATCGGCAGTGGCTGCCGGCGAGGGCTGGGACAGCCACAGCATGAGAAACCTGAACCTCTCCTGAGAACAAATAAAATGAGAGCAGGAACAGCTCACCCTCCATCCTCTCCCTGTGCCAGCCTTCCCACCCAGCTCATTTAGAGCTCTGTCTGCACTTCACCCCAGTGGCCATCCCAAGTTTCCAAAAAATTCATCCTTCTTAGAGCTGTAATTTATTCAAGCCTCCTCTGCAGGCTGTGGGAACAGGCACCTCYAGAGTATAATTCAAAGAATGAAACCAAAGACTCAGGATCCTGCTGTGAGTCACCGTCCCAAAGAGCCTCTTGCCACGGGCGAGACCGAGAGCAGACGGGGTCTGACGGAGGCAGGAAGATGCTGAAGCTGCCAGGATAAACCTGAGCCAAAATCCACAGTGTGGGCACATCCTGAGCCTCTGGTGAGATCCAGCCCTTGGACCTCCACACAAACCCAGAGGCCAGGCTGGATACTGAAATTCTCAGTTCACACCAGCAAAGGGGCAGAGAAATTGAAGTGCTGGGGAAGAAAAGCCAGAATTGCTCCCAGGTAATTCCGGCCCTGGCTGGGAAGGGAAGAGCTGAGCTTCCTGGAGGAGATCTCACTCTCACGTGATCACATCAGTGTCACGGCCCAGGTTAATCTGATCTCTCTGTGCTTTTCTGAACTTCTCCCAGGTTTTTTTTTTTTTGCAATCTGAGGTTTAATCCTCCAGTGCAGATGGCTCCCAGCCAGCTGCTTGTGTGCCAGGTTTAGGAGTAATTTGTGTAATTTTTGTACCTCGGGAAAATGTTGTTAGCTTGTCCTCAAAAGAAATTGAGCAAAATAACTACAAGGTAGAACAAAATAACATAAGCGTGCTTTAATTCTACAAAACATAGGGAATTAAAGCCGCTCTGTTTAAATAGCACTCAGTGCTGTTAAATTAAACATGCTGCCAAAGGAAAGGTTTTCTGAGAACAAATAAATAAAGAATCACATCTACAAGAAATGAGTTTAGGTTCAGGGCTGCTGCAGAGCCCCAGTGTTCCAGTGACACCCTTCAGCAGCCACATTTCTGGAGCCAGGAGTCAGCCAGCAGAGATGGCAACAGCCGATTTGTGGTTTGTTGGGRTTTGCACTTGTTTACTGCCATGGAAGTAGACCAGACACTGATCTAAGAAATTGGGAGGGACATTGTTTGAGCCAAGTGTGTCCTTGTCAAGAAAATCATTTGACTCCGATCTTTGTGCCTCAAACTGCAGCAATAACGCCTTGTGGGAAGACTGGCACTGCTGAGGATGAAATGGGGACGTGGAGGAGTCAGCAGCTCCTCCAGCACAGCCCCACTTCAGCATTAATTTAAAGCTCACACTGGACCTCTAAGTGCCTTTTATCACAGAATATTTTAAAAGGAACAACATTTTCTGACATAAATGTCTCTGCTAATGACACAGACCAGAAGTAGCTTGTGGCCAAAGAATAAATGTTTTTCAAAAGCTTAGCAACAGCTCACGCTCTGAATGTCATCATCCCCTGGGAAGGCTGTTGCTGTATTGTCAGGATTAGGTGAAATTATCCCCAGTCCTGTTTGCAATTTTTTGTAGCTGTGCATCTTGTCTTTCTATCTGAAGGTCAGGTGAGAATTCTCTGTCCCTACTTTTGTTCCTGAAGAGAGGCTATGATTAAAAGTCAGGAAGTGCTAATTATAATTATAATTATTTATTCTTAATAGCACTTTTTGTTACTATAGCGCTTGTGAAAACTCCTGGAATTTAACTCGGTGCAGAGAAGAAGGCTCATTTAGCAGCCCTGGGCAGGGCTGTCAGCAGGACTGACCAGTCCAGGAGCCAGATTCTCCTCTCATCTGCTCTGACAGAGCAATAGCTGCCGGTGTCACCTCTGGATTTCCATGGCAGTGGGTTAGAGCAGGTGCTGCTCCAGCAGAGAGATCTGATCCTGTAACGTGACTCAGCCCACTGCACGTCTGCGTGTGCACGAAGAAATGTGTCCCGAGCATGAGCCCAGTCCCTCCAGCAGGCAGGGGCTCGCTGAGTGACACATGCACTGGTTTAGACAACATTCCAGCACTAATTAAAACCTAACCCCTGTTTCCTTCATGATTTCATTTAGTTGTTTACAACTGTAAATGTTTGCTTTCCCTACCAGCAGAGTTTGTTTTTTCAGACCTGTTTCTCCTGCAGGGTCCCTCAGGACAGGACCAAGGGAAACGTCTCCGTGGCGTGCAAGGCTCTGGCCTCACTTGCTGTGTGAACCACCAGCGGTTTTAAACGAACATTTTTCATGTGTTTATTTGCACTGGATTAATTAGTAGATAGTGACAACCCCTCTGCTCTCCTCGGTGCTGCTGTCATGCCGAGGAAGGGCTGTGGCTGATCTCACCTTGCCGCCCGAGGAGCCCACGGCACAAAACCTGCACTTCGGCAGCAGCACCGAGTGCCCCGTGACAGCTTTCATTGTCAGCTGGGCCGAAAATCCACATTTTAACAGGGCTGGGATCCTACAGAGTCAGCCCCTGGCTACAGCCCAGCGAAGCACTTAGTGCCTGTTGACTCCTGTGCATTAGCAGCCCCTCGGCTGGCTGCGCCTTGGGGATCTCTGTTTCAGCCTGGGGCTGGGGCAGCTCAGAGCGCTCCAAGGAGCCAGCACCTCGCAGGGCTGAGGGCTCAGGGTCAGCTCTGCCTGGCCCCGGGCACGGCCCTGCTCCGTGGCCTCGTGCCGGGGACAGGGTCACCCCAGCCTTTCCCCCAAAATCAGCTCTCGGGAGGGACTCCTGGAAGTAAGCAATCACAGGGACTCAGCGAGCGGATTTACCCGTACCTTTGCCTGCATGTTTGAGTGCTTTAGATGATTTATCTGCTCAGAAAAGGATTATTTTTGAGCCTCCCTTTGCCAAAAAACGTAAGCCTTATCAAATGGAAATCAGAATCTATTCTTCGGATCAGCAGCCTGGATCATGGCTCAGGTGGAAAGCGGGTCACATAAAATGCAGACCTTTCATGAATATTTATCTTGCTTTTCATTAATCTTTACACCTGAGGGTCTGATCCTGAACCCACCGAGTGCCTGCTCACAGTGCTGCCTTTTTCCAGCCCCTAAAAGAGCCAGGGAATAAGGCACAGACTTATTTGGATCTATAATGTATGGATAATAGAYAACAAATTAATTCCTTTCTCTCTGCTGCTGTTGCAATAGCAATTGTCAGATCCGAGTTCCTAATTACCTGTGTCACTTCTCCGGGATGATTTAACCCTGTTCCTCAGCTTCCTCATGCAGATGAAGGTCGTATCCCAGGCAATGGCTCTTTGCAACAACAAAACTGTGGGAAAAGGTTCTTCAACCCTTTGAAAACTGAGAAAAAGAGGGATTTTATCTGCCTCCATTTCTGCCATCAACAGAAATAAAGAGCTGCTTCTCTTGGTCTGAAAAGCTGGACAATGTCTGCAAACTCAGAGTTCTCCAAATAAGAAGTGGCATAAATCGAGCCATTTCATCAATACCAAAGCCATCATTTGGATGAACTCCATTCAAATGCTGTTACATGGACTTATTGTTGGCCATTTCAACGTTTGCTGTATTCCCATTTAAGCTGGTTGTATTGTCCTGCTACCTCATCCCAGACTGTGCCGCGTTTTGCACGTTATTCCTTGTACACAGGGTGAGAAAATACATTATCTGAGCATTCAGCTACAACAATAAAGGTTATCTTATCTAATTTAAAAAAGGAGCTGGTGCAACTCCTTCCTTGGTGGGCAATATGAGTTCTCATTACAGAGGATTTCCTGGTCAGAAACACGAGCACAGTGATTTTGAAAACTCACATTCCTTCGATTTGCCAGCTTCTCACCCAATACAAAACCAGAATTACCAGAATCATTTTGGCCCTATGAGCAAACCCAGTTGTATTTAACAAGATGTGCCAATATGTCTTGATTATCCTCTCCCTCCCTGCAACAGAGGTAAAATTATTCAACAGCAATAAATCTTGTATATTTGGTGATGTGACACATTTCCCTGGGAGACGCAAAAAGCCCAACAGTCGTGTGTTTCTACATGAAGAGCAGGAACACCTCCTAACACCTCCTGCTCAGATAGATGTTTGCATATATATCCCTTTTGAGCTCCTTGAGGAGCTTAGATGAGAGATTTTCCATTCATGAAGAGCTGCCTTTAGCACTGGACTATCCAAAAATACTGACTGAATTTACTTTCAAGCTATCAGCTACTGCTGCTGCTGTGAGCAAGTTTAAATTAATGCATTAACAAAAGCTCCCTTTCTCTATCAGAGGTCTGTACTGAGGATTAAGATCTGAATTCCAGGTTAGCCCTTAATGACACACAGATGCACCTTCCCTTTAGCTGGAAGACGACGTCCTGCTAGAGCAAGGCAGAAATAATGATCTTACTAGATTCAATATTAAAAAAAAAAATCAGATTAAGCTTGAATTCTAGTTATAGAATTTGTCTGCAGGTAAAGTTATTTTTAATCTGTTCCAAGATAAAGGAATAAATTTATTTCTGCCTATTAGAATTCTCATATATAGAGAGGAGTCTGGTATGATAAATTGGTTTGGGGCTAAATCCATCTCTTGGGTTTTTTACCTCAGCAATGATTTAGGACCATCCACTCCTGATCATTAGGAAATATTGGGAAAAACCTGTCCGTGTCTGGAGGTCCAGGCTCACCTGGTGGATGAACATGTCCAATCTCACTCCCAAATTTCTTCTCCCTTCCCCCACGTGTAATAATAATAAAAAGGACTGATGATAGCACAGGACTCGTTCCCCAGACAATAGCTAGGCAGGCTGTAAATTGCTTTATGGCTGTTGACTTGATTTAAAATGCACTCTTAAAAATGAAAGAACAACTCCTTAAATTTGCAGTAAATGTATAGTTCCCCAGACCTGATTTACTGGTTATGAGCCACCAAAAAACTGCAATTCCAATTTATCGTGTTGTTGACTGTGGCGGCAAAGCCCTCGGCGTCACTCGAGCTTGGTAGTCATCCCAAACCTGATAATTTAACATTAATCATTCGTTTCAGGTTGGTTTGGCTGTTGTTGGGGTTTTTTGGGCACTCTTTAATTGGGCTCCCCGCTGGCAGCAGAGGGTGATTGCTTTGATGGTGACTGGTTAACCCCACCAGGGTGAGATCAAAGCGGCGCAGTCGCCTTGTGCTCTGCTCGGTTCAGAGCTTTTTAGCCTGGGTTGGCTCATAATTACAAGAATTCCCAACTGGCTGGAAGCAGATCTTGCAGGAGAAGCTTGCTGCAGAGCAGTTGGATATAGAGCAGCGTGTAAAGCCCTGCCTGGCCTGTCAGACACCAAAACTCTTGTGAGATGGGACTGAGCCATGGAGTGCACCGGGAAGGGACAGAGGACAGAGGACAACCCCCCAAAGCCTGATCCAGTGTCACTCCTGCCCTGCAAGGGTCTTTTCCCTCTACTGTCCTGTGTGATCCTTTCTTGATTCATTAACATCTGCTGGGCAGAAAACGCTGCAGCTGCTGGAAAACTCTGACTGCTGCTGGACCCCGTCCACGGCTCTTCCAGCTCTCCTTTCAGGAAGAAGTGGCAGAATGCAGCTGCCTGGGAGGCTTTATTTTGGGTTGGAAAATCTCCAGACACAGAGGGGGAAAAACTGAACCTGCTGTAAATCAGAGATGCCTCAAACCAAAGCCCTTGGTGTCCAAATGCCCCAGGCAGGGAAAGGCTGCCGACCCAGGCCGGGATATGGACTGTCCACGGGACATGGGAGTCTGGGAATTAGGGGTGGGTCAGAACCATACAGGGGACCCTGCCACAGCACCCCTGTACCTCTGCATTTTTCCCCAAAGTGGAGCTAATACACTCCCCAGTTATCCTAAATACATCCCTGCCGCTCAACATCTCCCTGTCTGGATCCTGCTTCAAAAGGGGCTTGAAAATGAGTCCCTTTTCCCTTCAGGGTTTTTTTTAAGCCAATAACAAGGTCCCCTTAAAAACTCCTGAGGGATGCTGAGAGAATTCAGGGTTTAATTTTTCCACAAATCTGTATAAAGTATTTCCAATATTGGTCTTGCCAAAAAACCTAAAGCAGGACCCTATTGTGAAACATCATTTCTTAGGGATGCTTTCACAGTTCAATATTCTAGTTTTCCTTACAAGAAAGCCCACAAAATTTTGATCCAAGTCCAATATTTGGCAGTGTTTTTCTGTCTCAAAGAAAGTTTGGACTGGTCCTAGAGGAGACCATTTCCACCCCTAAAGCAGACACTGCATTTTCTGCACGAGACACACACGAGGAAGGTGCTTGAACTCCTGATTCTGCCAGACCTGTGGCRTGAAGGCACGAAAGCACGCATTTCATTTTAAGGTTACAGAGATTGACTCTTTCACATAATCCTATTAATGATCTTTCTTTAATCTATGCAGGTTTTTTCACAAGTTTGGATCTAAAGCAGGGGAACTGCTGGCACAATCTAAGGGACAAAATCAAACTACAAAGCTCTGGTGTTGTGACAAGCTGTAATTTCAGGCAGCCAGGCTGTGTTCCTGCAACCCTCACTGCAGAACACTTCTGCAGCACAGCCACGAAGTCAGAGGGACGTTTAGGTGCAGAATTTATGCAGAATAGCACCCAAAGTAAAGAGCAAACACAATAAATAAAATACGCTGTAGAGGCATAGGATATAAACACAGAAGAAAATCTAAGGGAAAAAAAAAATCAAGTGAACTATATTTAATATTGATATTTAACCATGCATAGTTTATTCCATAATTTCTCTGGTTATGTGGCTTGTTTTAACACAGCAGGTTCAACTTTTCAGTAGTAGAATGWCAAAAAGTTTTTCAAAATGTTTTAATAAAAGCTATAATTGGTGTGGTGGAATTTAAGGAGTTACTCCTAGAAAAGAGAGAGAAGGGAAAAGACAGAATGAGASAGCAAGAGGGAAAGAGGGAACGAAGAGAGAGTTAAAGGGAGAAAAGAGAGAAAGAAACAGAGAAAATATATCCATGAAAACAAAGTAAGATAGAAGGAATATTTTCGCTTCAGACTATCTGCAGCAAGCTTGCTTTTGACTTTCATACTCTATTTAAAAATACAAAATTGGGAGCATTGAAAAAGAGTTCCCAAATTAGCTTTTTAATAGAGATGGGAAGTTAAAAGGGGCCGAGTCATGGGGGAAAAGCGATTCAGAATCACAGCCAGGGCAGCACCAGCAGAGAGTGAGGCCAGAGCACGCCCCAGAGAGAGAGGAGTCAGGAAGTTTTATGAAGTGGTGACACTGTAAATCACAGAAAAATCTCTTATACCAGCAAAAGCCAAATGACATTTCTGGTTTTGCTTTCTTCTGAGCATCTGCAAGAGGGAAAGAGCAAGCAGAGATATGGGGAGGGTTTAAGAGCAGAAAGCAGTTCTGAAGACATCTAATAAAGATCGATGATGCTTTGATATTTTTAAATTCTTACAGCCACTGAAAGTTTCTCACAGAAGTTTTAGAATTCACTTTGCACACAACTATTCGTGTGTCCAGCATACAACTCTCGGTACCCATAATCCAAAGATTATTGTACATTATATTTGCATAAACCCATTAGCTACTCTGCAGGCACTGTAATGCAGATTACAAATGTTATTGCGGGAGTTTGGTTTTGGGGAGGATTACCCAGGACCTGACATTCAGAAATTAGTATTATTTTTTAATAATTGCATTGAATGATCAGAAATAAGGTAATGTTGAGACCCTGAAGTGGATCGATCAGGTCGAGGTTCAGTTGATTGATCAGGTCGAGGTTCAGTTGGATATTAGGAAAAATTTCTTCACTGAAAGGCTGGTCAAGCATCGGAAGAGGATGCCCAGGGCAGTGATGGAGTCACCATCCCTGGAAGTGTTCAAAAACTGAGTAGGTGTGGCACTTGGTGATATGGTTTAGTGGGCATGGTGGGATTCAGTCACAGCTTGGACTTCACGATCTCTGAGGTCTTTTCCAACCTTAATGATTCCATGATCAGGGTCCTGGTTTCCAGGATTTCCAGAATTTCCAGAACCAGACGATTTGAGTGTTGAAGTGTTGAGGATTTGGAGGTATCTCCCTATTTTTATTTGTTTTTTTTTCTTTAAGAAGCTCTTGGGTTAAGAGTTCTGGGAGGAAAGGCACCTGGAAAACGGCCCCTGGTGATTGCTGGCTGAACCAAGTCCCTGTTTCCCTTATTTTAAGGCACCAGAGGCACATCAGACCCCCAACGCACGCMCCCCTTGCTCGCAGTGCTGGAGCTGGAGGAGCATCTGCTGCCTCTGCCAACGCAACCCCTGCAGCCCTCGGAACAGGGGTCCCGCACCGCCGACCCCCACCCAGCGCAGCCCTCAGCCCCCCCGCCCCGGCTCGGGCGGTCRGGAGCGGGACCCCGTTGCGGGGATGCTGCGGGGGTGCTGCGGCCAGCGGCCGTCCCCCCCCCCGCGCTCCCCTCCGCCCGGGGGGTCCCGCAGCGCCAGCCCCCGGCGCAGCGCTCCGCTCCGTGCCGGGGGTCCCGCAGCCCCAGCCCCCGGTTCAGCGCTCCGCTCCGTGCCGGGGGTCCCGCAGCCCCAGCCCCCGGTTCAGCGCTCCGCTCCGTGCCGGGGGTCCCGCAGCCCCAGCCCCCGGTTCAGCGCTCCTCTCCGCGCCGGGCGCGGCCACGGCCGCCGGCTCGCTCGGGGTGACACCTGCCGGCGGCTCTGCGGGCGGGCGGGCGGCGGGCGGGGACGCGGCCGAGCGCGGGGAGCCCCCGCCGCCCCCCGCCCCCGCCGCCGCCCCTCTGCGCGGAGCTGCCCCGGCCCCGCCGCTCCGCGCCCGCCCCGCGCCCGTCGCCGCTGTCCGCCCGCGCGGTGCCGACCGCTCCCCATCGCTCCGCATCGCTCCCCGCCGCTCCGCATCGCTCCCCGCCGCTCCCCGCCGCTCCCCGCCGCCGCCCCGCGCCCGCGCACTCCGCGCAGCCCCGCGCTCCGCTCCCGGCAGCCGCATGGCCGCGGAGGCACCGGGCGGGCGGCCGCGGCCGGGAGAGCCCTGCGGAGGTGAGGGGGGGTCCGACGGGAGGGCGGGGGCGGAAAAGGAACCGGCCCCGGGGGGTGCGGGGGACGCCGGCGCGGGGGTTCACCTGCGGCGAGGGGCGGGGGCCGGCGGGGAGCGGGGCCGGGCGGGTGCCCCCGGCCGCTCCCACCCCCGCGGCCGCGCTGCCCCCGCCCCTCGCCGCCGCCGCGATCCCCGCGCGTGGCCGCGCCGCCCGCGGCAGCCCCGCACGCCGGCGATCAGGTGCGGGGTTGAGCCGTGCGGGGAGGAGAGGCGATGGCGAGGCAGCCGAGCTCCGCTCGCTCGTGTGGGTATCGCTCTTACTTTATGGAAGTCGTCAACTATCGCTGCGGCGCATCGGCCACCGCCGGGAGCTGCCCGGCAGAGCAGGGCAAGGCTGGTTCGCTCTGATTTGGGCTTGTATTTATTTACTTAATGGAGATTCGACAGCAAACAGATAAATGAGCGAGGCTGCCGGGTCTCAGCGTGGCGAGTCCAACTTCTGACCGTGGATGAAAGAGGGATGCTGAGGTGGTGTGGAGACAGGACTGGTAAGAGCTGCCGAGGAGCAGGGCAAGCCAGAACAGCAGGACGAGGGGAAAAGGGGAAGGTGGTGGGAAGGAAGAAAGGAGAAGAAGACAGGGAAAGATCGGTTTAAATCTGAATTATTTCTTTTTATTCCCGAATGTAGCCTCCTGCCCTGGCCGAGGTGTTGATTGTAGGTTTGTCATGCTGGGGGAACAGCTCATTTTCTTGTCTAGAAGGAACCTCTCCTGCCTTGTCCCCGCCTGACCGAGAGCCAGGGACACACAGTGAGCTCCGAGAGAGACCCGTGAAGTTCATCCCATGGTTTTCCCCCCTTCATCTCCCCCTTGGCACATTAGCATGCAGGGTAGGCTCTGGTGTGTATTTAACGACTCCATTTGCCGGCGTCTCTGTCAGCTCACACCGCCCTTCTCCAGCCGCGCTCGCCGCCCGCCTCCCTGGACCAGCCGGGTCCATCTCCCGGCCCGGCCACCCCGGCGGATCCCCGGGACCCGGGTGCCGTTCCCAGCTGGGCTGGGCAGCGAGGGCACAGCTCCGAGCGGTGCTGGAAGGGGAGGGGGCAAAGCGAAGCGAGCTCAGGCGAGAGAGGCAGGAGAGCCTCCGTCTCGGCAGTAATGAGCGAGAAGCTGTTTAGTCATCTCTCTATATATACTTTCACAATGATGATCACATTTACTGATTGCTTCTGACTGCATTTAGAGAGGGAGGCAAGAGGCAGGCAGCACAGTTCACCTTTTATCCTGAGGAGTGACTGCTTCCCCTTCCTCCCCGTTCCCCACATTTAGCCCTACTTTTGGGCGCCGAGTGTCTTTCCTTGCCAGGTAAGGCAGCGCTGCGAGCCGGCAACGTGGGGCTCTCGGGGCTCGCTRGGAGGGAGGGAGGGGAGAAGTTTGCATGCATTCATCCTAAGCCTGTTGCTTTTGCTCCTAAATCTCTCCGACAGACTGAGGRAGTGAGTGTTTTGCAGAAAGTTTTATTTTCTGGTGTTGTTGCGAAGGGAAAGGAATGTGAGGCTGACAGAAGATAGCGAGGCTTTGGCTGACATATTTTGCTTTAAAGCAAATGTCTCTTCGCTGCCTGAGCCTGACCCAACAAGGACAGGAGAGGGAAGAAGGAATGATCTCCAGGCTCCTCTCTCCCTTAGCTGTGTCTCATCAAGAAACTTGCAGTATGTTTATTGGTCAGATTTCAAATCAGCCCTGTCTRCTTCTAGAAAGGGAAACACTGAGATTTTTGGTTTGTTTCTGCTTTCACGAGATGATGAAGAGACATTTATAAGCGTGGCATTGCCGTGGGAGCTGAAGTGGTGAGAATCCATCCTTTATTTCTTGACCCTTTAGGTGAACAGTCATGACTGTTCTCTGAAGTTTTCCTCCAGAGTTTTCCTGACCCAGCCTTGGCCGTCAGGGTTTTGTTCCCAGCTGGGATGGAACCACAGTGCCCAAGGAGCGGCTGCAGCGCCGGAGCCAGCGGTGGTCGGGAGGGACCCAGTGGGGTCGGGAGTCCTGGGAGGGGGACAGGGGGCTCTTGCCTCAGCCTTTTCTGTCAAATTTGCTTGGCTGTTTCACTGTCCCCATAGTTATCTACAGAAAACAGATTCTTTTCTCTACAGATATTGACTTTTTTTAAATCAGGAGACAGTTTATTTTATTTTGTGTACCAGTTCTTCTAAATGTCATCAGCAGGGTGCCGGTCTGCTGTGAACCAGTTCCTTTWAAATTACATGCAGAAATTATGGTAATTAAAATTAGAAATATGGATATAGCTAAATATATGCTTGTTAGAATTAAAGTGTGTCTGTTTTCTGTGAGAGCTCAAGAGATTGTCAACAGTACATTAGATTTTGAGTCCAGCCAATTGCCTTCCAGCCTGAACAGACTGGTTAGCAGTTACCGAAACCCAAGCAGGCAGAAAAGAAGGATTCTTTCCACATTGTGTAGGTAAACTGGTTGCTTCATCTTTTTTGACTCAGCTTAGGTTGTGCAGCTCTGAATTATAAATCCAGTCCTCTCTGTCTCCTAATTTTCTGTCACTTACTTCAGGGAGTGGTAGAGTTCTAAGGACTCAYGGACAAGAAAAAGCAAAATCTCTGCAACAGGGAATTTCATTACTCTTCTCGCTCTCGGTCCTTCAGATAATTTATAGCTGAAAAAGACTCCCCTTTTGTGTATTTTGAGGATCAAATGGTACAGATTCACTGTAACTTTGCAAATTAAGCTGTGTGCGCTCTGTTTTCTTAACCAGCTGCAGCTCTTGGACCCAGAGAAATGGGAAATAAACTTTCACAGAAGAATTCCTCTTTCTTTCTCTTTTGCTTTAATCTCCTGTCTCTTTCATAGCTGAGATATTTATAGCTTCCCCACATCTACTGCCAGCATGGAAGGACCCATTTTATCTTTAAAAAATTGATTTAAAAATGTGTAAGTCACTTATGAGTTACCAGTGCTTTATTGGAACAATTATATGTGAAGTATTTATAGTGCCTCAGCAGCTAATGTAGGTAACCTGGAATCTACAAYCAAAGTTATGAAAGTACAGAAGAGATTTCTAACGTGGTTCCCCTGAGAAATCAGGGGAGATGAGGATCCAGTGTGCTGAAACTGGTCAGGTCACCAGTCAGTCCTGCAGAAGGACTCTGGTGGTGGTGCTGAGTGGAATTAAAGCCGAGAGAAGACAGTTCGCCAGCAGGGAAAGCAGGAACAAGATGCCCTTTCGTGGTTCCTTTGTTATTTGCCTGTGTATATTTGGCGACTAATGAGTGAAATAGTTCTTATTTTGCTGCCTCCTGTTCTCAAGTGTTTGATGAAAGTTAAAAGATCCACCAGTGCTGGTWGAAGGCTTCAGTCTGAGCCCACCGAGCCCCTGGAGATTCCCTTTCAGCTGAGGACTGGGGGATCTTTTCAAAGTCATGCAGAGAAAGTTTCCAGTGCTGAGCTCTGCCTCGCGCAGACGACAGCGCCTGGTCCCCAGGGCGGCCAGTCTGGCGCTGTTAACGCAATGAATTCCCTCTTTGGGGGCAGAGGAAAAGTAGTGCTTTGTAATATTGAACAATTCTTTAGAGGGAAATATTGTGAGATGTGTGCTCCAGTGCCGTGTAGATAAGCAAAGGGTCTCCTTGGGATAAGCATCACTATGGATTATTATACGTTTCGTAATTACAAAAGCTCTTCCAGCAGCAGGAAGATGCTCGCACGAGGGATTTCAATTGTCCTTTAGATAGTAAAATTGCATGGAAAGATGCTCCACATTAGGGTGATGAATGTTAATTTACCCAGGAGAGGAAGAGCATTTCTGTGAGCAGTTCAGTCATTTTCACCACAGATTGATTCCATCATTTTTTTGTTCAGTATTTTGAAGGCCTGTTGAAATAAATAATGCTGCAGCCCTACTGGCTGGAATGGCAGCTCTCATATAAGTAAAAGACTTCAGGGTAAAACTGTCTAGAAAGATACAATTAGGCTTTGAGGGCCTGAGTCAGTGGAATCAATGGAATTTCCATTGATAAATTGACTTTTGATAGGGCTCCCAATGCATCTTGTGTGATAATGGCACCTTTCTTCAGATAACTTCATGGTAGAGCTAGAAAAACATGAGGGAAGTGAAAGTAAATGCAAGTTGAAACAAAAGTTAAAGACTAAGAACTCTGACCAAAGAAAACTCACGGCTAGATTAGAACACAAAACCTACTGAAACTTCAAGAGAATGTTGGCTTCCAGGGGCTGAGGGTTTGGACAGCTTGGGACACTTTTCATCTAAAAATCCAAGAGTGCAGTGAACATATTTTGTTTCAATCTAGTAGTCCCTCAATTCTTCAGCTGAAGGATTTCTGCTTCTGTTAGCCAGGAAATCAGAAAGGTATCTTCCTGCTGGAAGGAAATTCCCCAGCTTTGGAGCCTTCTTTCATTCTGCAGTTCTTGGTACTCAGCAGCTTAATCCATCAGCCCTCACACCTGGGATTGAAGCTCACTGTTGCTCAGGTATTCTGAACGTTTCCCCAAAAATCAGAATTTTCCTTCGGTCTGGTGGAGGGCTGCAATAATTCACAAGAGCAAACCCCACCTCTGAATGAAAGAGAGCAGCAAAAAGCTGCTGCTGAGGGCAGATCTTGCATTAAAGATGGAAGCAAACTGGTGAAAACCAGAGAAAAATATCCATTTCTTTCAGCTGGAGATGTTCTTAGTGCAAGATTCAGAACATATTGAACTTGTTTAAGGCTGGAAATGCAGCTAAGCCCGGTCGTGGGGTTTCATGGTGTGCGACTCCACTGCAGACTCATTTCTCTGGAGTTCCCAGCTCTTTCTTGACAGCTGTAGTTAAACTGATGAGCACATGAGGCTTACACCTGGGGAATTATGGATTAGTCTTGTTTGTGAGGAAGCAAATATAAATTACCKTGTTTATGCTACTTTTAAAATGCTTTTAATGAGGAATCATTTGCTATTCAAAATTTCAATCTATAATAATGCCATAACCCCGCTGAGCTGATTATCATGTGCCTTGTTCAACATCATCCTTCACCTGGGAGGTGAGGCCGAGCCAGTGGTTTTAAATCCTCCTGCCTGTGCTGATCCTGGACTCTTCAACCCGACGGGGCAGGACAGCCGGCGTGACTGTGTGCTGTGTTCTCTTTTGTTCTGTGTTTTAGATGGAACTGGTCTGACTCCCAGCAGGTCCCAGGAGCATCCCCACCCTCACCGCCAGTAACACGGCCCGGGCTCACCATGGCAGCAGGAGTAGCGGCGTGGTTGCCCTTCGCCAGGGCGGCTGCCATAGGATGGATGCCGGTGGCCAACTGTCCGATGCCACTGGCTCCGACGGAGAAAAACAAGAGGCAGGATGAGCTGATCATCCTCAATGTGAGTGGCAGGCGTTTCCAGACCTGGAGGACTACACTGGAGAGGTACCCGGACACTCTCCTGGGCAGCACCGAGAAGGAATTCTTCTTCAACGAAGACACCAAGGAGTACTTCTTTGACCGGGACCCCGAGGTCTTCAGGTGCATCCTCAATTTTTACAGAACTGGCAAGCTGCACTACCCCCGGTACGAGTGCATCTCTGCCTACGACGAAGAGCTCGCCTTCTACGGGATCCTCCCCGAGATCATCGGGGACTGCTGCTACGAAGAGTACAAGGACAGGAAGAGGGAAAACGCGGAGCGGCTGATGGACGACAACGACTCGGAGAACAACCAGGAGGGGTCCATGCCCTCGCTGAGCTTCCGGCAGACCATGTGGCGAGCCTTCGAGAACCCCCACACCAGCACCTTAGCCTTAGTCTTTTACTACGTCACCGGGTTCTTTATCGCCGTCTCTGTGATCACCAATGTGGTGGAGACCGTCCCCTGCGGCACGGTGCCGGGGAGCAAGGAGCTGCCCTGYGGGGAGAGGTACGCCGTGGCTTTCTTTTGCCTGGACACGGCGTGCGTGATGATCTTCACGGTCGAGTACCTGCTGAGACTCTTTGCGGCCCCGAGCCGCTACCGCTTCATCCGCAGCGTGATGAGCATCATCGACGTGGTGGCCATCATGCCCTACTACATCGGCCTGGTGATGACCAACAACGAGGACGTCAGCGGAGCCTTCGTCACGCTAAGGGTTTTTAGGGTTTTCAGGATTTTCAAGTTCTCCCGCCATTCCCAAGGCCTGAGAATCTTGGGCTACACCTTGAAGAGCTGTGCCTCCGAGCTTGGCTTTCTCCTCTTTTCCCTCACTATGGCAATCATCATCTTTGCAACTGTGATGTTTTATGCGGAGAAAGGGTCCTCGGCGAGCAAATTCACCAGTATTCCTGCTTCCTTTTGGTACACTATTGTAACCATGACAACGCTGGGGTGAGTATCACTTTTCCTTTTCCTGAGCAGCAGGCGAGCGTGTACTGGGAGCTTGACTTCGGCTACTCCTCAGCATTTGCTGGGTGCATGTTCGAGAAGGGGCTGGAGCTGTTGAGGGCTTGATTGTTCCTTGCCTTACGACTTGTGCAGTTTGTGAGCAGTTGTATAAAGCAGCAGAAGCTCTCACACCCACTTGACAAACTCTCGGCACCGCGGTAGGCGCGTGCGGGAGGAGCGGGGCGCGGGAGGAGCCGGTCCTGATTCGCACTCCCACAGCAGGGAAAGGCTGACACGAGCGCAGGGGGCTGGGGAATGGAGCCTCTGCTCTCTCCGACAGTCACTSGAGCCATACGCTTTACGCAAGTCGCTGATGTATCTGTTGTGTCGCGTTGCGGAGTCAGTCGTCGTTTCTTCACTTGACTTGCCAGGAAATACGGATTTGCTGAATTCAAATGGATGTTGTGGGTCACTGTAGTGGAAACGTTCAGTGATCGCCAGGACATGATCTGGTTTTTACTTAATTGAGCAGGATGGGGGCTTCTTGTCTGTGTTTAGCTGTGAGTTTGAAAGCAGAGTGCGCTGTGGCGGTTGCAGTGGAATTTCGAACATTCCCATGGACAGGTACAAAGATAATGAAATCAAAGCAAGGGGAATGTAGCCCAGAGGGCACATTTTCCCCTTATATTTCATTTCCGTCTTACAGATGTTCTGACTGAGATTATAGATTTGCGCTTCTGATGCTCTGAACTAAAACCTCAGTAAGCAGAAGGGCCAAACCCTCACCCTGTCAAGGTTATGTAAAGGGAAGTGGGCACTGCAGGCTGCTGCTTTGGGCACACACGGGACCAGGATCTAGTGCAATCTCTGCATCCCACACACCAATTTAAGAAGTTTAGAGTTCCTTTGCAAAGAGTTTTCCCACTGGGGAATTCACGCGGTTTAATATTCGGATGTAGACAATTCTCCTCCTTGTAATGCAGTGACCACTTTTTCTCTAAACCGCTTTTGATTTTAAACACTTCTCTGTGCCTATTATACAGGAACAGGCTCACAGTAGCACTTTTAAATTATTAAAATCATAATTCAGCTGTCAGAAAGGCGCCGAATCTGGGCATATGACAACTGAAAGTCTGAATTCCTTCATTAAGTGCAAATGTAGAACCTGTTTGTCATAGTCACTGAAGGATCTCTTATTCTCCCTCTTTAATATCTAAGCAAAGTTTGCAAGTTATGGCAAAAGCTGTTCCTTACCCTGGGAAAATCAGTGCTTACTAAGAAATCAAAGCTGGGCTTTGCATCCCAGCACTCCCCCACCCTGTGGCTCAGCTTTCCATATTCTGACTGGTCCATACTGGTCAGTTCCTGCCTCCTGTCCCCACCACTGTATCTGAGCAGCTTCAGAGGGACACCTGCCCTGGGTGGCTTCTTCATGAGTCCTCTGCACAAGGGGAGATGTGTGAAAATCCCGTTCTATTTTCAGATTTCTGTTTAATAATGATCACACCCTTCCTCCTGTGGCCACACGCCTGCCCCCATTCACACTTGCGTGTTACATCTTTGTGACAGGAGACTTGGGGTCAAGGGGACATCCTGTGTGGGTTGGGAATGACCCCAGTACGTGCAGAATGTGCTGGAGAGCAGCTGAGTCTGCTCCTGCCAGGGCAGGGACTCGGCTTTGGTCTCTTCCCCTCCCTTTCTGAGCACAGACAGACAAACCCGAGTGTTCCCAAGGACCTCAGAGTGTTCTCAATTTGTTGTAATCACAGAAATTATAGATGAACAAGTGCTAGAAATGAGTTGACATGAATTTAAGAAATTAGACATTTAAACACAGCTTTGTAAGGGTTCTTTGGGAAGGGACCTTTAAAATGCTGTCAAAGTCTTAAAATTTGAACTTCTAGTATTACAGATTTGGGGATTTTTAGGTCATTTCCACCTTCCTGACTCCCACTGTGTGGGGTGGGGGGTTAACCCTCCTGGAGGACTTCACCACCCAGGATTAACTCTCCTGGCTCCCTTCATTTCCCCAAAATCCTTCCAATTCTGTCAAACTGGCACTTTCAGACAGTATTTCATATACATGTCTCTTCAGAAGTCATTTCAATATGTTTGGAAGGATCCTGTTCCTAATGAGAGCTCTGGCAATTCCTGTGCCCAGACGTTGCCAGAAATGCAGCCAAGGTCTCCAACGCGCTTCCTCGTCCATCAGACTTCCCCACTGAGTGCTGCCCACTTCGCTGCTGTATTTCAGCAACACTCAGAGCTTTTACCGAGATCTTAAATATTTCCTGCCTTTTCCCTTAGTAATTCAGCCAGCATTTCAAACAAGAAACTATAAAGCACAATAGTTTTAAACTCAAACCCATATGTGTGTATATATTTTGTGTTTTCACTACCAATACATTTAAATCCAGATAAGTGAATGTTTCCCTGATGCTGGAATCCCACCATTGCCTAGACAGAGTGCTTTAGAGGAGTGATGTGGAACATGCAGGATGACTTTTTCCATATTACTAAGATTAGCTCCATAAAACAAAAGTTTACTTACAACAAACAACAGAGAGATCAGTAGGAAACCATTAATCCTCCCACTGTACTGTGCATCAGCTGCTCTTCCAGATTCCTCAGAATCTTTAGGATACAATCGAATTTCCAGACTGACCCATAAATAAAAAGCAATAAAAATGCATTTCCTCTTGAAGGTGAAGCACAGCATCAATAAATAACTGCTGGTTTTGGGGGGGTTACTATGCAAATCAGCTTAGAGAAATTCAGGATGACTTCCAAGCTCCTTAGGTAGTCAACAACCCAAGGAGACAGGTACAACAGTTTTTCTGGAATGGGAAACAAAGCAAAGGAATTAAATTATACTGACCCTGCATCTCGGATCCCTCTGCCATGCTCATCAGCCCTGGTTTAACAGTGGCTGTTTTTAATTTAACACGATTTAAATTTTGCTCAGGAGGTTTTATAATGAAAGCATTATTCTTGGGTGCATCTTAAATCAATCCAAATTACTGAAACAACTATTCAAAATTAATTCAAAATCAGCTATCCAATTCATGCAGAAACATTTTTCTCAAGAGGCCAACACTCCCCACATCCTCTCCTGTCCTTCTCGAAGGCACCAGAGCAGTGGGCACTGGCTGGGCCAGGCCTTTGCTGTGTCCTGCGGGAGGTTTGGACCCCCAGGAGCCCCCAGCTCAGGAATGCCAGCGCTGCCAAGAGCAGCGGAGGGGCAGTGACGGTCCCATCCCAGCATTCATGGYCCTGTCCTGGTTTTTAGCTAACTTGATGTGCAATCACCACTGGGTTTACGTTTCTATATAAATGACTAATTAGAGTTATTGTGGTTACCTTGTTACTGGCACGT
Organism: Amblyornis subalaris; assembly: GCA_018881555.1. NCBI lineage: Eukaryota > Metazoa > Chordata > Aves > Passeriformes > Ptilonorhynchidae > Amblyornis > Amblyornis subalaris. The sequence goes on along the minus strand of JACAXG010000148.1, from coordinate 1,503,399 downwards.
TGGTTTTCATGGAATCCCAGAATGGTTTGGGTGGRAAGGGACCTTAAAGTCCATCTCATTCCAACCCCCTGGCCTGGACAGGAACACCTTCCTCTAGCCCAGGTTGCTCAGAGCCACACCCAATATTCAGTTTTATTCACTTTTAAGGAGCGAGATGGATGGGGCAGCCTCAGGTTCTGCTGCTGCCCCTCGTGCRCATCACAAACACGAGACCTCTGTCACCCCACTAAAGCCCACGCCACTTTTGCCCAGAGAATGTGTTTTTCTAAGCTTTTTATAGCTGTTTTCATTTTGTCTGACAGCAGCAGTATGTTTCATTCTCGTAGGCAGTGTCTGTGACCTGCAGCAGAGGCAGCAAATCGTAGCTGTGAAAACCTGAGTGCCACATCTCCCTGCACCACTGCAGGCACCGAGAGGCTCCCGAGGGCCCCGCTGGGCAGCGCAGCCTGGGCTTCCCACTGTGCCCAGACAGGGAAATGGACTCCTGGAATGGTTGGGGTTGGAAGGGACCTTAAAGCCCATCCAGTCCCACCCATGCCATGGGCAGGGACACCTTCTGCTATCCCAGCTTGCTCCAAGCCCCGTCCAGCCTGGCCTTAGACACTTCCAGGGATGGGGCAGCCACAGCTGCTCTGGGCAACCTGTGCCAGGGCCTCACCGCCCTCAAAGGGAAGGATTCCTTCCCAATATCCCATCTAACCCTGCTCTCTGGCACTGGGAAGCCATTGCCCCTTGTTCTGTCACTCCGTGCCCTTGTAAAAAGTCCTGCTCCAGCTCTCTTGGACCTCCTTTAGGTACTGGAAGGCACAATAAGGAGGGAAAATTCCTGGAGGGAATTGTCACTGAGACCTTTGGGCCATTTGCGTGCAGGAACCAGCAGTACCTCAGCCCAAGGAACAGAGGCTGATGCTGCATTTGGTTTGTCCTTAGGGATCCACTGTGTAGTTTTCTCCTGCCTAATGAAGGCTGAGCTCCCACAGCTCAGCGCCCTCGGGGTGCTCCTTGGAGAGTCTCTCTCTGGCTCCCTTGCAATCTGCAAGCAYATAATGGTTCTGAGAGCATATCCCTCTTTCCAATTCGCCTGCACTGGTCGATGAGTTTGAAAGACACAGCTCAGTGCACTTGGACAACACAGTCCCGTCTGTATAATCCTTTTAAGGAACCAGGTTAACGCTGCAAAGTCAATAAAACAGCCCTGCTGGCCTGGTTATGTCAACAGCCTGATCTGGAGCAACAGCTGAAATCTCTTAGAGGGTTTATTAGCTGAGTGTGTGGAGAGCAGGGATTTGGGGGTAGGGTCTGTTTTGGGTTGTCTTGGCTCGATTTTGCTTCTGCCAAATGTGGATGAGACAGAACATGAGCGAACGGGTGCCTCAGGAACCCCTCTGAAAGACACATCAGTCTTTGTTTTGCTTTTTTCTTGGGTTTTCTCTTTTTATTGGTGTTCAGTTATGGTCAAGGGGGATGATGAGGTGTGAGCAGTGCAGCAGCACGTGAAGGCCATGGTGCCAGGGCTGCCAGCCGGRCTGAACCCCGAGCACGTTCCAGGCAGCGCTGCCAGGGACCGTGGGAGCAGAGCGAGCTCTGATCTGTGCACAGCAAAACCACTCAGGCTGATAGTAACCTTCATTCACCCTCCCTCACGCAACTAAGGGGAGTTTGCACAGTAAGGAGAATGATAAATCATCTCTGGAGCGCTGCCATCCCCGGCTGCTCCGGGGGGATTGTTGTTTGGGCCAAGAGTCACGTTGTGCCTGTCAGGACTTTGGGAACTGCCATTACCCCGAATCAGGAAAAAGTTCTTGAATAGAAGCACCACTTTGCATATTTAACATCCTCGATGGGAAGGTGCCTGAGAAGTGGGATGTTTCCTTTGTAAAGGAAGGTGCTGGAATTCCATCACTCTCACCGTTTCCCACACAGTCAACAATTCTTATATCCACAGGCCAAGGAACTGCTTGAATTTAATAGACAGAAAGTCCAATCAAACAATGAATTGATGGAGCCACACAAAGAAGCCATTTCCTTGAGCTTTCATTCTCTTCACTCCAGCCTCATCCTATACGAAACATGTATCAATTTTCCTCTCCTAATGGATTTACAGATATTGTGTGCGAAATGTCTTTGTATCAGAAACTACAGATGGAACCTTTTCCCTTCACTATCTTGAAATAAATCTCAGGCAAGCATCTCATTTTTGAGCTATTTGTATTCACCAGAACCCCAGATGTATTAAAACACCTTTATTCATTTTCAGAGAAAGTGGAATTCACTGGATTTTTTTTCCTCTCTTAAAAAAAATTATCCATCCTTACGCTTTTTGTGGCTTTGGATATTTGTAACGATTGCACGTATGTGCAAATGCACCATTTTTAATGTGCAAGACAAAATAACTTGCCTGTAGGGTAACTCATTGTGTGAGAAGTGAATAATTTTGAATAAGGCTAAGAAATGGTGCTGACTAAAATTGTAACGTGACTGCTAAATTTACCAGTGGGAGCCTTGCCAGAGATGCATCTATAGCAACTGATTTACAGATTTTTTTCTRATCTTCTCTTTCTTTTTTTCCCCCTTTTCTTTCCAACCTGCATCACAGTAAGTGCCTGGGAAATACAGATTAAAGATAACATTGTATTTTCATTGGAGTTGAAGAGAAGTGATTGGCGTGCTGACTGGATCTGGGCTATTTTTAGTCTCATAAAACGATAATTTCATAACAGAGCTGACCCAGTAAAAGTAATCAGTTTACAGACATCAGCTGGAAATAAGGGACAGAGTAGCCACTGTCAGTCGGAGAGCAGGGGCAGGGGAAGAGAAGTCAGAGGCCTTGCAACAGATTAGCCCAAACTAATTCCGTGCCCGAGCTGATGACAGCCCAAGGGTGTGTGCAGGGAGAGCAGCACAGGGAGCTGCTGAGGGCCCCCAGTCCCTGCAGCCCCTCTGGCAGGAGCCTCACCCTGCCTACACCCACCTTCAGCCTCGCAGGGACATCTGGGCACCACATCCTGACCCAGACCAGCGCCCCTGGCACGGGTTTAGCGCAGGGCACCCAACAGGAGATTAACCCCCCACCCCATTTTAATGTTAGGAAAACAACAGGAGACTTTTTTTTCCAATTTCTTAAGAGATCTGTGCTTTCAAGAGTGTGGAGTGTCAGCACAAGGGGGAATGGCTTCAAAATGCAAGAAAGCAGGGTTAGATGGGATATTGGGAAGGAATTGCTCCCTGTGGGGGTGGGGAGGCCCTGGCACAGGGTGCCCAGAGAAGCTGTGGCTGCTCCATCCCTGGAAGTGTCCAAGGCCAGGTTGGACAGGGCTTGGAGCCACCTGGGATAGTGAAAGGGGGTGGGACTGGATGGGCTTTAAGGTCCCTTCCAACCCAAACCAAGCCKTGACTCTGGGTGTGGGAATACCTGTGACCAAGCCCAGCCTATTTCCAGGCTGTGTTTCAGGCACTGTAATGGAATCACCTCACTAAGAAAAAAAAAAAACACAAAAAAATGTAAGATAAACAGAGAAAATTTTGCTGAGCACCAACCAGGCCCATTTCCTGCAGCTGTCCCACGCCCAGCTCGGTGCCACGGGGCTCAGCGGACATCAGCCCTCTGACCACGGCTCCGGGTGGGTTTCAGTGGGAGCAAAGCACTCTGTGCATGTAGCACAGGTCTGGCTCCCTGCCCTGCTCTCCAGCGCCTGCAGAGCACACGGGGACGGAGCCGCCACCGCTCCTGGCCCGAGGACGTGGCAGGGTCATTTCTCTGTGGTGCAGCTCCAGCCCAGAGCGGCGATCCCCGAGCTGAGCCGGGCTCGGCACTGCCCACGGAGGGGCTCCGGCCAAGGGCAGCAGAGCAGCCGTGCCCGTCCCCAGCCAGCCCTTCCCCAGGAAGGGAGCAGGGATACCCCACCGTGGGCATCGCAGCTCAGTGGAAGCTGAAGGAGCAGAGAGCTGAGATTTGGTCATTTACCTGCTGCCTCCCACTCTCGCTGCTTCACCACCCAGCACAGAAATTTTTCTTCTGTCAAATCCCACCACAACCGCTGTGAATTTGTTAATATTTTCCTTCGGTGGAGGCAGACTGATGAATGTTTTTCCTGCAGACCGGAAGACAGGCAGGGTTCGGGCAAGCTCTGCCTTCTCCTGGACAGACAATGCCTGCAGAAACAGATTGTGTCTATTTAACTATTTACCACTGCTACGTTAGAACACACTCAGGGGCTGTAATTCACCTCCTAAAGTTACAAGTAACTGTGGAAGAGTTATTTTAAAATCAATATCTAACAGAATGCCATTGTTCCAACATTAAAACCTGCTGGGAAATTACTGGGAGGCATGTGGCAAGTCAAATCACTGCCTGCCAGAGGAGGAAACAATTCATTACTCCTTTTAAAGGTGCAAGTCTTTACTGGCTTTTCATTCCGCTCTGCAGCCTCAGAAATGACGCTGGAGCATCTGGCTCTTTCTTTCCCTCCTCCTTCCACGATTTCTCTCTTTCGTTCTGCCTTTCCATTGTGGACTTTTCCCGAGTTTTCGCGCGGGGCCGCGCGGGCTTTGGGGCTGGGGCCAAGCGCTGCCAGAGCACCGTCCCTGCTGCCGCTCCTGGCGCAGAGGCACAGCCCCGGCTGTGAGCTCTCTCTCAGCTCTGAGAGCACCAGGAGGGGCAGCAGCAGCCCCGGGCCCGGAGCCGCTCAGAGCCGTTCCCGAGCAGCCCTTCCCGCTCGGTGCCGGCAGCGGCGGCGCAGCCTCGCCCGGGGAAGCTGCTGCTCTGGCCTCGGCCTGCCCTCTGCAGCCGCGCTGGAACACAGAGCAGCTTCAGCTATTTGCCTCCGGGACCTTGCGAAACGTGGCTGATGTGCGTGCCCAGGAAGCCCTTGGGAAGGATCGTTTGCCTCCAAAGAGAGGAGTCCCGTGGAATGGGGCTCCGGGCCCCGGAAAGCCGAGCTGGAGCCGGGCTGCTGAGGTCTCGGTGGGTCTGTGCTGTGGAGCCTCCTCAGGAAAAGGTCAAATAATTCAAGTAGTGAGTCTTAAACACACGGAGGGAAGCAGCTGCCGTTATTGAATATGAATCACGTTGGGGTTTGCTGAGCGTTCCCACAGCAGCAGCAACAACCCAGCACCCCAAAGCTCCCCAGCCCTCCCAGCCTCATCCAGTCCCCTGCGTTCACTTCTAACAGCTCCTGTTAACCAAACCACACGTCCCCAGCACTGTGAAGAGCCCTGAGCTTTATATTCCAAGCAATTATTTTTCCTGTGCTTGTTGCTGTGTGCTTTCTGTCCGTGTGACTCCCCTTTGCCATGCCAAAGCCACAAACTGCTGCTGTTTTTCTCCTCCTGCCTGTAGATACAGGGTTTCACATCAGATGTGAGAACAGCAGATGATAACATCTTGAGTCACTTTCAGCCTTTAATATGTAAATGTGCAGCCTTGATAACAAGATTTCACCCCCCCACCAGACAGCCCTTTTTTTTCTTCTTTATTCTAAGGAAAACACTTCTTACTATTATTTAATTTTGCTTATTTTCTCATGTAGTTAGAATCGCGGAATCCCAGAATGGTTTGGGTGGAAAGGACCTTAAAGATCATCCAGTTCCAACCCCTGCCATGGGCAGGGTCACCTTCCACTGTCCCAGGTTGCTCCAAGTCCTGTCCAGCCTGGCCTTGGACACTGCCAGGGATGGGGCCACAATCCTCAATTCCATGTCTGTGTGTTCCACGTGCACTTTTGGGGTGTAATTTGGGGACAACATGTGCACACTTTTCTCTGTATTTGTATGATCTGGAGCACAAGGGAGCCATCCTCCTCAAATATTAATTACAGTCACTATGGTAGGAGCAAAAATAGCACTTTATTTTTCAATGGAAAAGGAGAGTGCAAGCCAGCTCTTCTCACAACCTGGCAGAAATAAGCTGTCTTCAAAGGGAAAGCTAAAGTGAGAGAAAGCTGCTCTGAGCTGCTTTCTCCTGAGTCCATCTACTTTGGGGGTCTTAGTTGGGAGCAGGAATGCTCTGTGGAAGCAWACCCAGCCCTCCTGTCCCTGCTGCAGTTTGGCTCGCAGTGCAGAGGCTGCAGAGCACGAGGACTGCATCCCTTCTGGATGAACTGCATCCCTTCTGGCTGGACTGCCTCCCTTCTGGATGAACTCCCTCCCTTCTGGATGAAACAGCGCTGGAAGGTGCACTCCAGGAACACACTAAGGTGCTCTTACTGCTGATGGGCATTCAGGCACTGAGCAGAGCAGGTCAGGTCTCCAGTGAATCCTCCCCAGGGTGTGCCTGGTGCTCTGTGCCAGCTCCTGCTGAGCTGCACCACCTGCTAGTGCAGGTATAAACTCACTCTTTCCCAGACATTGGCTGCAAAACTCATTCTCAATTATAATCCTGTTGCAGTGGGGTTTTTTTTGATGTTTACATCATTTCTCAGGCTTTGTCATCAATATTAATCTGAGAAAAGCTCTGCTTGCTTCTTTCTGCCTCTCGTGAGGGAAGATGGGACCAGGCTGTTGTCCATGTAAGAGGCTCTGACACCTCGGTTACTCCACTGYATCAGAGCCTTTTTCTAGTAATCAGTGTCTGCAATGAGTAGAAACAGCACCTAAATTTACCACTGTGAGCATGAATCAATGGAGCATTATTGCCAACACACATTCTTCACTGTCACACATCTCAGTTGTGCTGCTGCTTCAGGAAGATTTAAAACCCTGTCTCCCACCCAGCCTTGCACCTGAGATACCCTTTTTACCAACCTCACTCTCTTATCTCTGCATAATTAACCAAAATATGTAATTCCTGGCTTCTGCCATGCCTGTRTGTGCTTTAAAGCTTCCCCCAAGACCACAGGATTGTGTGCAGATGGGCAATCACGGGCAGCTCGCAGGAGGCAATCACAACTCTTACTTGGTGCCTCTTTCGTTTTCCTGCCTACTTACATCTGCCCAACCGTCTGTTCATCAATCCTGGGAGCATCCATCACGGAGCTGGATGAGTCCTACTGAGTCAGACACTCTGCTTCAGTTCATGAAATGAGCTGGCAAGATATTCTAGCCTTGGCACACTCGATGCAAAAGATTTCAGCCCTTTTAGATATTTTTCTGCTAGAGAGGAAGAGCGGGCCAGATTAAATAAGAGAAACAGTCATTCAGCACAGCAGCAGTTGAATGAAAACAGGGGAAATGGATGAAATTAGGTAAAAGTCACCCTCTAGCTAAGGGTCAGCACAAGGAGTAGGCTGGGCTGAAGGGATACAAGATTTTGGGCTGCAGAGGGCCGAGCAGGATGAATTCCACCACTAATGAGCTTAGCGAATAAGCTCATTACCTAATGAGCTCTATCGAACGAGCTTGAATTCCTGCCTAGGGAAAGCCCTCGGAGCAGATCAAACGCAGGTAAACAGCTCCATCAGTTTACACACACAGAGGCATCTGATGCTCAGGAGCCATTGGCAGATCCTTTCCCGAAGGTGTGGATGTCAGGATGCATCAGGAAAGCAGCAAAGAGCAAGGGTTTTTTCCAGTTTTGTCCTTTCCGTACAAATTCCGATACAAATGAGGGTGCACCAACATGACCTGTTAACACACACATGTCCTGATAACTTTCCTTCACCATTAACACCAGACTGTTCTACCCTCCACCTAAGACAGTGCAGAGCTGGACCAGGAAACCTCCAGAGAACCAAAATTGTAGCAAAAAATGCTCCTGAAATGGTTCATCCCTGTGAATCTCCACCTAAAACCCTGGCCTTGCTTTGGTGCCTGGGAAGATCCATCAGAGCAGATGCCAATTTAGAGGGTTTGGAAGAGGCCCAAAGGAAATCTCACATCCACACTGCCTTGTGGACAATTTATCACCCAGAAAGGCAGGAGTCTCAGAGTGCCTGTAAGGAATGGTCCTTCTGCCCCACATGCTGCTTAGTGCAGTTTTCCATTCTCTTGACTTGGAAGGGAAAAGGGAAGATGAGATTTCAGAAAAGGAGAAGAGATCTACAGATGAAATCTGAATTTTGACTGTACATAGCGACATTTGCATTTATTTTCACCATTTCTTCTCAGATTTTCAGCAGATACTGAAGTATTGTCTGAACGATTCAGTTCCCACAGCTGTGCCGCTCTGAACCGCGGGCACTGTCCATCACTTGTCTGTTATCATCTGAGCAGGGCTGGAAAGGGTTGGAAGAAGAAAAGGGAAGGGAAATATCAGAGCCTTACAGTAAAATATACCCGCTGATTCGGTGGGAGATAARGACTGTGAGTAGAACACGGGTGCTCAGCCTTGAGGAATGTGTACATTGAAAGCCGAGCACGCATGCCCTGCAGTGCTCAGCCCGGGGGAAACACACGCAGGCAGGCAGCTCGTCGTACGTGTCAGGATAGATTCACATGACTGCAGCAGGAGAGTCTGGCACCAAATGTACTGTGAACTGAAAATGAATTTCAGCAGCTTTTATGATTCATTTTCTGTCAGAAACAAAGGCAGCGGCTGGAGCTGCTCGTTCGCCGTGGCCGGGGGCTCCTGCAGCTCGAACCCTGCACTCGGCGGGGCTGGGGCTCGGTGTGCCCTTCGGGGGGGTTCTGGCAGCCTGGACACCCCTGGAATGCCCTCTGTGTCACTCATTTCTGCTGGTGCTGCCCCCTCGGATCCCGGCGTGTTCGGGGAGGAACTCCATGGCAGCCGTGAGTCACACCAGGGAAAAGCAGGAGCTGCTGGCAGCTCAGCCCGGGGTGGGAATAGGCTGGGGTGGAGTTTGGGAGACACTTCAAGCACTATTTTTAKGGAAAACTCATCATGGCAGGAGATGCTTCCTGGGAACAGGTCCTCCCAGAGCCCCATCTCATCGCTCCTGTTTGCCAGTGCCTCYCTGGGACCCCGGGAGAAGTTCTGATCCCCAGATCCCTGTACCAGCTGCACTACAGTGAAGGCACTTAAAAAACTGTTGGATAGCATTTCTGTGCCATTAATAACTSCTTCCCTGGCAATAGCAAAACAGAGTGGGCAGCCAGCACATCCACTACCTATAGCACTTGACTGTACAATAAATTAAATCCGCCCGTTAAATCACCCCAAACTGAGAGAAAAGGCATTTATCTGAACACCCCTGGACGTGGAGTGCTGTGTTTGCAAGGTGAAATGCTCAGGAGGAAAACAACCGGTGACTAAAAGCAGACAAGGATTTCACAGAATCACAGAATGTCCTGAGCTGGAAGGGACCCATGAGGAACATCAAGTCCAACTCCTGGCCCTGCACCTGTGGCAGGAGGGCTGGAATGACATGAGCTTTTAAGATGCCGTCCAACCCAAACCATTCCATGATTCTGTGAATTCCCAGCTCTCTGGWATTTAACCAGGTAACCATGCACAGTCAGGTGTCCCTCTCATCCCACACTTGGATTGCTCCAGTTGCAGTTGTGCTGCCAGCTTGGAGTGGCCCAGGGAGAGAAGGTGACAAGGTGACCTGCCAGTGGTCACCCAGCAAGTGGATCAGGAGCCAGCTCCAGGGGCTTCCTTCCAAATGTGTGATTCAATCTAAATAAAATATCAAAGAACTCCATCTCCTCTCCCAGATAAAAGGAGAGAATGGTGAAAAAAATCACAGAGCATTTTAGATGGCAGAATAAAAGACATTCCACAGGTCTGAGTTTTCCTGCTTGGTAGGGAAAGACCGAACATGATTTAGCAAAATGCAAACAGGATTCGTTTCTCTCCCAGACGCTGATTTATTATTTAATACTGAAATACTATAAATAACAAATCTGCAGAATCATGCAGCCAAGGAACATAGGGATGCACATGAGGAGCCCCACACATCCCAGCAGGCTGTGSCAGGAGGCTGTCAGCCGGCACAGCCGGGCTGGTCCTGGTGTGGTGCTGGGAGGTTTGATCTGTCCCACACCTGCCATGTGCTCCCAGCTCTTTCTGTCACTGTGCTGCTCTTCCCTCGTGTTAAACTTTGCCTAGGAATTATTAGCTCTACCAGATCATAGTCACACTTGTAGCCAGGAGGGCAGGCAGCTCATCTGTGCACCAGGCTGTGTTTTGGGTTCAAGTCAGGCTCTGTCGTGGCCCAGGCAGTTGGGCATSCCTCGGTATTGTACCCAGGGCCTATTAAAGGGGGATAGATGTACTTTGTGACAAGTGCTGCCACACAGAATGTAAACTGTTAAATAACAGCAAAATCAGCTCCTTTAAGTCACAATATAAGGTAAGGTTTGGGCTTTTACCATATAATCCATTTTAAAGTGCTCTTAGATATGCTGCTCTATGGTAAGACTGGATTTTTAGCAAAAATATAGCCCAAATGCTCAGCACAACAAATTGTAATCACCGCAGTCAGTTTGCCATCTAAGATGCGATGCATCCTCTAGATCTTTTTTTCCCACTTATCTTTTAAATGCAATTTTCTGTCCCACTCTGTTGAAGACCAGGTTAAATCAATGAAGTAAAAATAGTGTTGTAATATTATATCCTGTGGCAAAAGACTAACGTTGCCTCTAGTCAGGGGCCATAAAAGTGATAAACCCAAACCAGATTTCACGTAACTGTGCAGGTCTCTGAGTGTCTTTGTCTCTACCTCTGCCTGTCCGTGGAACAAGGCACTGAACCCCCCTGACGCCACACCCCGACCTTCAGTTGTTCCAAACCTCTTGTCCACAGAGAAAAATCCCTTCACCAAGAGCAACCACAAGTACAGGTACAGAATAGTGACTGAGAGGCTTTTTAATTGCATTTTCATCCATTTCAGAAGAGTTTCTTCGTTTCCTTAAATAGTTTGACCTTTCACAAAACAGAGCATCTGCCTCCCCTCAGCTGCCAACCAGGCTGTTCACACACRCAGCAAGGTGTTCCCAGTCCCAGGTGAGCAGAGAACAGGCACTTAGAAATAGGGATTAATAGGAACTATTAATATGGARTCTTGAAGTCCCACGAACAGAGTGCTTGTATCCATAACCCTACATGGATTCACTTGGGAGTAAATCAGATTGAGAGGATATGAAAAAGCTTCTTGAGGATTATGTGTAAGATGTGAAAAGCAGTCACACTGCCAGATATGGTAAAACATAACCATAAAATAAAGCACTGAAAGCCCAAATGATTTGGCATTGAAGCAAAGTGATTTTTAAATGCTACCGTTCAGATATGGTAGAAAATTATATCTCTCTTGCAAAAAAACCCCAGTAGTGAGTGGTAGGGAAAAACCACTATGGAAAAGACAGCCCTGAGCACAGACACAGCAGAGAGATGRGTCTCTCTCCTCTGCCTTGCCCATCATTTCCAAATCCCCTTCCTTTCTTAGTACTCAAACTTGTACATAATTCAAGAGGAGCTCATTATGTGCTTCTAAGAGAGGGGAAACAACAGAACTTATATATATTTTGCTCCTCATTCATTTCTGAAAAGTATCACATATGGGGATTTTACAATGAAATCTTCATTGTTTCTTAGCACATAGACAAAAGTTGCTCCTGGTGTGCTGATGCACTCAGAGCTGATCTGAGACTCATCAGCCCTCCAGAGGAATTCAGCCCCTTTTGGAGGCCCCTGTGCTGGGCAAGTCCCACGTGGACTGMTGTGGCTGGAATGGGCTGGATCCTGGTCTGAGGAGACTCATGGAACACGTCAGGCCTCACAAGGTGCGGCAGGAGATGAAGTCTGAATTTCCAGAGACTTGGCTGATGAAGAGATTGCATTCAGCTGTCAAGGAAAGGCCTTTTCCTTCTCCCCGCGTGCCCCCCGTGGTCACAGATCRCTCCCAGCAGCGTGGCAGGGAGCTTCTCTGAACCAAAGGGATATTGGATTTTTGCCCACCGTGAATAATGGGTTTGTCAGGAATGATCTATGTAAAACCCCAGCACTGCTCAGGGTTTTCTCTCAGACAGACATAGCCCTTCCTGAGGCATCCCTGCGGGGCTGGGCTGGAGCTCCCAGCGAGGTCCTGCCCCACAGGGGTGACCAGGTCTGGGGACAGTGGGTGAGCCACGGCAGGACACCCCACAGAGGTGACCAGGGCTGGGGACAGAGGGTGAGCCAGGGCAGGACACCCCTCCATGGACACAGATCCTCCTGGCCAAACCTGCACGTTCACATGCTGCCATCAGCTGCCCCATGGACATGGGGAGAGGGGACACAGGGAGAGCACGAGAGGTTAAAGATAAGTCGCTGATTTCCTTCCCCAAATCCTGGCACTGCTGCTTCTTTTCATAACATGCATCCTCCCAAAATGCCATTTTTTTTCTCCTGGGAGCCACACGGTGATTTTGTGGTTCTGTTTTGGGTCTGGTTAGGAGGGGAAGTGCCTGTGCTGAGCGTGGGGGGGAGCAGGGAGCTGCCTCCAGCAGCTGCTGGGTCTGACCCGGGCACAGCTCCGGAGCCGCCGCTGTCAGAGGCRATCGGGGCCGTGAGGGGATCGCAGAGACTGATGCTCTCCCAGCTCGCTATTGACACATGGGACGGGTAAATGAGATTTACTTTGGCATCTCATTCACTTCTCCATCCATCTTCTCTAGTGCTTTTCTCCCCTCCAGCCTGTGCGTGGGAAGGTCAATCAGTTTAATTACAGATGTGAGACACATCAGCACTGTTTGCAGCTCTCAGTGTGCTCGTGCAGCTGGAACTCTTGCACACCCCTACCGGCTTTTGCCCCAAATCAAATAGCAACAGGTTCCCTTGCAGTCAGGAAACCTCCCCACACATCACTGGACTGATAACAAAAGGAATAAATAACTCGAGAGAAGTGCATTTGAATGATATTTCTGTACCAGGTCTGTCAGAGTACGCTACAACCATTTATTCAAGTTCACTGCCTTCCTAGATAAACACTGACATCTCTGTTTTGCAGATGTAAAATCCAAGTCAGAGAAAGACTGAACTTCTCCTGCACAAACCATACAGTAAGGAATTCCCTGCTGCCGCTTTGGGGCAGCAGCACATTCTCGGGGGAGCAGGGGAACCTGTGCTTTCCTCAGCCCAGCACCTCCACCAGAACCACAACCTGAGGCAGCTTTCATCAAATCATCCCCTGTTCCTACAAAGACCTTGATGTCCACAGAAGGTGACCAGAACAGGTCACCTCCTGCAGACAGGCAAGAGGTGGCACTGAGGTCTTCTGGTGTTTGTTCAGAGTCAGTCTGGCACTTTTCCATCTGTAGTTTGCTGGCTCATCAGTGGAACATCTGTAAATTCTGCTGCCACCGTGGCTCATTTTGATGCYGCTCATTTCTGTGCTGTTCAGTTCTCCCACATTCTAGACCCTTTGAAAAGCRGAGGCACAAATCCATTAACGAGCTGTTTATTAAGGTCGACTGAGACTGACCTGTTGTTTCTACCCCTTCAGAGAAACCCACAAAGTTCTACAGGGGTCAAAACAAACGCACAAATACACGAACAGCAGCTGCCTCAGCCTTCCAAAGGATTTTGTGGCATTCCAGGAACCAGTACTGCAGTATAAACTCCACTTTGAAATAAAGGACACTTTGTGATTTTTAATTGCCTCCTAACCTTTCRTTAATTGGGCTTTATGCAGTGAGCAACATCACAATAATAGGTCTGCAACCTCTGTGCAGAATGCAAATGGGCCACAATGAGGGGAGAGCACCTGAGCGTGCCAAGCTCCGGCCAGGCCACCGATGCTCTCACCCACCACAACGGAGGCTTCCTAATTATCCGGTGGCCTTTGTTTCCCTGGAATTGCTTTCAAAACAAGCAATATCTGAACAGCATTCCCGACACAAGCCCAGTTTTGGCATTTGCTCCTCRGAGAGGCACAGAACAGCTCTAGGAAGCGATGTCTTTCGGCAGCTCTGAAAAGTCACATTTGAAATTTATTTCCATAATAATGAGTCTGGTGAACAATTTTGTCAGAAAGATTTATTTGCACACCTCACATTTATGTTTTCACGTAATTTCTGAACTTCCCATAAACAGCAGGCTCTGTGGCAAGGAAAGCAACCATCCCAAGGGCAGGAACTTTGTTTATGGCCTGGGCTCCMTCTGTGGCACGGCACCCCCGGGAGGCTCAGCACGGCCCTGGCTGTGTCTGGAGCTCACCTGTCTCCACCTGCAGCACACAGAACCCCCGGGATGAGGCCACAGGGTGGGAACACGCGGCTGGAAAGCCACGGAGCCCGGGTTTGGTGAGGGAAGGGACAGCACGAGCCAGGGAGGATCTGCCCAAAGCCCGGGATGGGCTCTGGTCCCTGAGCCTCGGGAGGATTTTACACCCAGGAGGAACAGCTAACCACAGTCTCAAAGCCAGAATCCCTCTTGATTTTTTTTCCAGGGTTCAGGCTTCTCAGCCCCAGGGGAGGTTTAGGCTAGATATTTGGGAAAATGTTCTTCCCCCAGAGGGTGCCGGGCACCGAACAGGCTCCCCAGGGAACGGGCATGGCCCGAGGCTGCCAGAGCTCCAGGAGCGCTTGGACAACGCTCCCAGGGATGCACAGGGTGGGATTTTGGGGTGTCTTTGCAGGGCCAGGAGCTGGACTGGATGATCCCTGTGGGTCCCTTCAGCTCAGGACATTCTGTGACTCTGTTCTCTCATTCCACGAACCCCACTATGGGAACAAAATTCCTCTTTCTCCCTGGCCATCTCCTCCCTCCTCCTTCCCGTGCCTCCCAGCGCCCCAGAGCAGCTGCTTCCCAGAGCCAGGCACGGCTGCAGGAGCCGCTCAGGCTCGGGAGCCCCTGGCACACCCTGGGGTCCGGGAGCAGCCGGACCCTGCCGGCCCCGCTGACCCCTCGGCCCTGCAGCCCCACCAGGGACCGGGGCAGCCCCAGCCCCCGAGCACGCCCTGGGCACAGCAGTGGGGTCCACTCCCAGAGCTGAAGGGTGAGGATCCCAAAGGCCCCAGGAGAGCCCCAAAAGGGGCTCCAGGCGGTGCCAGGGCTCTGGCTCCGGGAGCAGCCAGCAGCACCTGAGACCTCTCCCTCCTCTCCCCGCAGTGGCTGCCTGGAAACATTTCCCAGCAGAAACTTGGTGTCTCTTGGGGCTTACAGTGCCATTTGTTCTAATTCTTGTTGACATTTCATTTCACATGCTATTAAATGACCCCCTTCAGAAGGATGAAACAGAAATTTGCTTTAGAAGAGGGGAAAAATAATGTGTGCTTTAGGAAAAAACAAGCTCCTGATTTATTTTGCTGATAAAGTTAACACATCTGGTGCAAAGCAGCCAGCCAGCCTTAACCAGTGCTGCTGTGTTGGCCATAATTCTGTATTTGGTGGCTGTGGCAGCAAAGTCTCTAATGTCACACCACATGCCTCTGTGATTATTGTCATTTTCAAACCACTCACACTGTTTCTACCTAAACTAATGCCTGCCTTTGTTTGTGAGTAGAGTTGAAAAGCTCTCTGTAAATAGCCACGTTGGTACCTGCAATTATACGGTGCTGGATAATGGAAGGACAAGTGTAAGGGAACTTACMTGAATCATTTTTTATGTGAGCAATTTAGCAATGACATATTCTATCAATCACCTCTGCACCGGCTCTGTGGAGTGAGCAGAGCTCCTGACACGTTTTATACCTTTCTTTGAACGGTGTAAAAGGACCTCAGGAGATGGAACAAGGCGCTGAAGGCAGCTGTGAATCTTTCCGTGGGGCAAGGGGGGAGAGTTAGTCCTGGCCCTGGCAGGATGGGGACAGTGGGGACAGTGGGGACAGTGGGGACAGTGGGGACAGTGGGGACAGAGCTCCACAGTCAGAAAAACCCCATAGCCTGAGGTGAGCAGAGCTGGAAAACACAGTGAGCAGGGCTCCTGTGAAAACACAGCTTCCTCCAGCTTTCCGTGGGCTTTAACTCCCAATGTGCTACGTTTGTCTTTTATGGTGATTAAAGCTCAGCAGAGTCATTAAAACAGAGACTCCCCTCACTGCATCACGTTAAGAAATAGAGGTTTTTTATTTGTTTAAAGAAAATAACCTCCTTTTGCCCTTCTAAACGTGCTTTCATAGGGGAAGTGCAAGGCTGAAAGTGCTGTGGAGGAGCCCCTTTATGTATGGCCAATCAACAATTTAATGAGTTCTGGAAAAATACAATTTATGGGGATAAACAAAGGCTGTTGCTGGCAGAAATCCCACAAGTTCCTGGTGGGATGCACGGAGGCAGCTGGCAGGGGAGGTCCTGTGGGCTGCAAATGTGGGATGGAGGGAGTGGTACAGTCCCCACCCACACCTGGGCAAGGCCAGGGGCAGAGGGACAAAGGGACACAGGGACAGCCTGACTGCCACTCGTCCAGCCCCGGTCCTGACTCCAAAACCCCCTAAAAACGAACCTTGRGGAAAATCCTTTTGAAACACTGAGGAATTTTGAGGATGATGTGAACTTCTACTTTCTCAATTTTTAAACCAGGATTATGTCATGTAATATCCTTAAAGATACTCCCCAAGGCCAGTCACTTTTACAGTGAATAATATCTAATCACCCATTTCTTCCCCTATAATATACTACTGCCTTCTAAATTTGCCAATCTAATTAGCTCTTTCCCCTAACACTCAGTATTATTAAATCTGTATTAAAACTTTCTGTGCAGCACAAGAGCAGACACACCTGAGCATTTTCTAAATTTAGCAGAGAACAATATTTAAYGGGTTATTTTCAATGGATGCTGGAATTGCTGCGTAAATGAAATCTGATTTGAATTTCCTCAGCCTTCTTATTTTTTCCTCAACTCCCTCAAGTTGTGTATCAAGCAGATTAGAAAAAATAATGGAGAAACTACCTGGAACCATCTATCAAGGATCTTTCAGAATTAAATTAACAATGAGCACTTTATGCAAAAAGAGGAGGGAAAAAACTGGGTCTCTTTATACTTCAGCTTGATCATTTTATGAGATGTGTCAGACCAGAGACGTTTGGACTCATCCCACAGTTTCCATGTGTTTTAAACAGGAACAACTTAAGGGCTGGAAGCAATTCCTGAGGATTTTCATAACTTGCACACAACTCTGATCTGAATTGTAGGAAGATTTGCAAGTATTTGGGGTGGTCACAAGGCCTGCTTGGGTGTTGTGGAGCAGTGACCCGACCCCCAGGAGATGCTGCAATTTTCCCTGAAGCGCCAGGCTCAGGAAGTGGAACTCGGGGCTCACCTGAGCGGTGCAGGAGCACAAGGCAAGGGGAGCACAGCAAATGTTCCCCCAGGAACAGCAGCGGCTCGGGGCTGGCCCCCGAGCTCAGCAGAGAATTCAAATTGCKCAGCACAAGAGGCAAAGCAGGAAGGATGTGAGACCTGACAACATCAGCTCCAAGGAAAAAAAGGCTGTAAATCTGTAATGGGATCTCTTCCAAATCCTTTCAGTGCCATTCCTTGGGCAGGTAGCTGGGAAACCATCCCGTGCTGCCGGGGGCCCTGCACTGCCTTCAGAGAACCCCACAGAAGCCTTTGTGTGCCTCCAATGGGAATGTTTTGTGTTGCCAGTGCAGCAATTCATTTGAATCGTGTTGAGAGGGTTGGAAGTCGGTTCTTGGCCCTTTTAGCTCCACAGCCCCTCTGTCCCTGGAGTCCCCGGGCAGAAGGATGACAGGATAACCACTGCATCTCCATAAGGACAAAGCAGCCACAGCAGGAGACAATGAGGTTGTTTCTTAGGGAGGCTTTGAATGACTTCAATTACCGAGTCTGAAGCCTCCCATTCAGGGGAGGGTGAGGTCTGGGATTACTTTAGGACAATCAATTGTGCCTGATTGGATATATTCAATAAAACCAGATGGGAGAATCTTTTTTGTTCCCTTCAGGCAATACAAGCTCAAAGACTTGTAAAATCTCTGTGCTCCCCTCAGGGCTGTCACTTGAACAAAACCCAGGCACAAGCTGGAGAAAGGAGAAACCATGAGAGAGCAGTTTATCCTCCCTGAATTCCAGGGGCTGTGCCGGGGGGGTCAGGGCTGGACCCTCCTTTGCAGGTGAAGGAATTGAGGCACACAATGGAAAGGGAGCTGGGAGTGGGAATCGCTTCTCGTCTTATGAAGGCAAAGGGAAAGGGGTTCCAGGCCAGGCTGGACGGGAAAGGGGATAGGRGAAGGTGTCCCTGTCCATAGCAGAGGTGGAATTGGGTAGGCTTTAAGGTCCTTCCCATCCAAACCTTTCCATGACGCTGTGGACACCTCCCTGTGCAAGGCTGGCTCTGGCTCCCGGTCAGGCACAGGAGCAGAGCAGGGAGAGGCCACGAACCCACCCCCGGCCAAAGGACAGATCCATTCCCAAAGTGGACTCTCCCTGCAAGCAAATCCCAGCCCAGATGAAGTTTGACCTCCAAACAAACCAAGTTCTCACGACTAATTAAAATGCACTTTTGTCTCTGCTGGTCAATAAGATAAACACAGGCCACAGGAACACAAAGGACTGTGGAGTCTGAACGATGCTGTGCAGCATTAGACAGCAAACRCAAAAGCTGAGCTGATGCTTTTTTATGTCTGGATAAAGATGTGTTCCTCTGGTGTTACTTTTGGCATGGAAGAAAAGAAATATGATTCTGCCTAAACATTTCAGAATGGCCAGAGGACTTAAAAGCAGATCCTCATTAAAAGATTTGTAATCCTGTGCCTGGAAGACATGCAGGAAAATGGGTATGCCTCAAAAGACTACAATACATTAATTGTTTTTACATAATCCACTCCTGTTTAGCCAGACCTCCAACTTACATTTAATTTGAAGCATAGATATGAGTTCAGACTGGTTTAAAATTCTACCTACAATAGAAACTCTCTGCTGATTTGAGGCCATAGCTATGAAGTTACTCTTATCTCCAGGAGTTGTGGCTGACTTTCCAAACCCCACCAAATCTCTGAACCTCTTACTGACTCCAAGATTATTAAAATTCTTAAAAGTTTTCCCTAAGAAAATATTACTTTTCATTTCCATCTCTGATCAAAATCCTAACACCTCAGCCAGAGCACCCTGTTAAACTAAACCCAGATAATACTTTTGGGTGTGTTTCTTCATTAGCCCTAAAATGTCTCCTGGGGAGGTAGGAGAATTGATCTTGTGGAGTGAAACGTGGCCTTTTGGAAGCTGTGGTGGCTCTGCTCACGAGAACAAGGTGCCAGCTCGCTCCGTGCTGGATCGGCAGGCACTCCAGCACGCCTCTCCCTCGGGTGGGTGTTCAAGTCCTGCTGCCTTCGGCGGAGCCCGTCCCCAGGCAGGCTGTGCTGTGCTGCAGCCTGGCTCGAGCACCAGCTCTGCTGAGCCCTGCTCTGCAGCTCAGCCCTTCCCTGGAGCTGCCCAGGACATCCCCACAGCCTCTCCCGGGCRAGGCAGAGGAAGCTGCAGGAAGCAATATCGTGCCCTCCCCAAGGAAATTAAAGTGGTCTTGTTGGAGCCGGTTCTGCCATGGAGAATGAGAGATGCTGCATTATCAGTGAAGTGTAAGATATTGTGAAATATTGCTGTGCTTTTGCGGCTCCTTCAGCCCAAGCTGAAGCTCTCTCTTATCTCAGGGTAACCTCCCAGTCTGCTCCTACGTTTGCTCTGCAAAGAAAAGGAGGACAGAAAAAAAATAATGAAAAAGGTTCTTTTTTCCCTTTACTTAAGTATCACCTGAAGGTTTAAATGTAGTAATTAAAAGTCCCTCTATGCTTCTGCATGAATTTTTAAATATAGTCATTAAAAATAAAATAAACCCTTAGCATGATCTGCCTTACATAACTTCCTCCACAATTTAAAAATAACTTGTACAACTTTCTAGTACTCGGTGTGCATCACAGCAATTAGGAAGAGGCAGGTAACACCGAGCTCATCCTCGCCCCAGCCYTCACCCAGCTCTGCCTTCGCAGGAGCTTCGCCCTTGGAGAACAGGATCCCACACGGAAGGGGTGGGGCCGTTCCTGGGAGAGCCCCGACCCTCTCTGCACCCCAAACCCAGCCCAGAATCCCCCCCTCACCCCAGCTGGGCACAGGAGCTGGGATTGCTCCTCATCCCATGGTCTGACAGGCCCCAGGGCTCTGGGCTGGGGGGAGGCAGCTGCAGCTGCACATCTGGATTGTGGGATTTCCTCACTCCCTGCAAGCCACGTTTGGAAGAGTCGTGTCTGTCTGGAGCTGAGAGCAGCAGAGCTCTGCACCACAGCCTGGCTCCTGCCTGCCTGAATTACCAGAGAATCCTGAATCTTATGTTATTCTGGTCCAATAGATATTAAAGTCAGGGGAAAAGCTCATTAAAAGCCCCAAGAGTATAAATACAAAACGGAGCTCTCTGTGTTTGTGCTGAAATCACACAACACATTAATAGTGCTCCATAAACCTCCCTGTCCCGATCCATCCAGCTCTGCAGCTGAATCCCCTGCTCTGACCAGGGGAGGACACAGTCTGAGTGCTCTTCTGTTCCAGATAAACTTCCTGAGAAATTCTCAGGAGAGGCCAAAAAGCTGGGAGCCACTAAGAATTGCAGAGTGGAAAGGAATGACCATGTGAGAATGATAAATGTGTAGGAAAATAAGGAGAGCAAGGCTGTAGATCAACACAGGGACATAAATCATGGGTCACAGGATGGATTTGTTATGCCAGCTCTGCCTGTTGGACTGTTCAAGCAATGCTAAAATATGATTGAGGCACAYGCAAGAAACTCTAGGCAAGTCTCCCAAGCCTTCATCCCTGTAAATTATTACAGCTGTACTCACCTAAGTTTACATTAAATTAGGATCTAGCCAGTTTTAGCTACAGAGAGAATTATTACTGAGCATACATCAGGCAGAGCATCATTAGGGAGTCAGGGATGCATTTATTCTCTAYTTCCCAACTGTATTCCATCCCAAGTTTATCCACTTCTTCAAGCTTTCTTCTCGTAAACATACACACACCTGCCTTGGGCGTGTGGGAAAATCCAGAACTTCCTGTGGTCCTGACTGGAACGGTGGGACAGGAGCAGGGAGCAGCCCCAGCAGGCACAGAGGGTGGCAGGGCACGAGGGGAAGGGCTGGGGACCTTGAGATGCCCCAGGGGCAGGGGCAGCATCGCTGGGCAGCCCCCAGCCCTGCTCCAGCGGCGGGAGCTGCTCCGTGGCCGTGTTCCCACGGGCTGAGGCCAGAGCCCAGCCCGCTGTCCCCAGCCTGGTTTGCTGTGTCCCCAGCCCGGTTTGCTGTGTCCCCAGCCCGGTTTGCTGCATCTCTGAGCCCAGCCCGCTGTCCCCAGCCTGGTTTGCTGTGTCCCCGAGCCCAGCCCACTGTCCCCAGCCCCGTTTGCTGTGTCACTGCTGGGCTATTTTTAGACTCCCTGTTGTATCCAGGGAACTGGAGGATGTTGACTACTATTCGCCTATGAATAAAACATGGATATTTTCCTGGCTGGAGGAGCTAAGAGCTGCTTTAGGTTTAATGTTTCACTCTCTGATCAGACCCAGCTGCCGAGGCAGTTGCTCGTGCTCCAGACACCAAAGTGGGATCTGAGACCTGGGCTGAGAGAAAAAGCCACTGAGAGCCACAGGTTTGCCAGGCAGCGTCAGGCCTGGCAGACACGGCACTGCTGCACTTTGAAGTCAGATATTGGGAAGGAATCCTGCCCTGTGAGGGTGGGGAGGCCCTGGCACAGGCTGTCCAGAGAAGCTGTGGCTGCCCCATCTCTGGGAGTGTCCAAGGCCAGGTTGGATGSGGCTTGGAGCAGCCTGGGATAGTGGAAGGTGTCCCTGCCCATGGCAGGGAGTGGGACTGGATGATCTCTAAGGTGCCACCAAGCCCAAACCAGTCTGGGATTCTACAGAGTTCAGGGCATTAAACCAATGATCTATGCAGGACCTCCTCCAGCAGCTCCATGGACAGGGAGAGAGAACAGGCAGGAGATGCCCCAGCTCTCAGGCACAACATCTCCTTTTGCTGATGAGCACAAACACCCATCCTGTTACCTGCAAACCACCACGTCTGGCCCAATCCCTCTCCCCATGCTGAAAAATTAATGCCAAGTTCCTACAGTGACATCTGAGACGTGGAATGGCAAAAGGAAGGTCAGTTTGGTGGATATATTTCTCCACACAGTTTTGAAGTAGGTCAGGTAATATAGGACTTGGCATCACTCTCAAAGTAATCATAACTGGAATTAAATTTAGACTTCAATAATGAAGGTGCTTGAAAAAGTCAAAACTCCAGGCCCGCTTTTGTGGCCCCCCTTTCCTTCCTGCAAGAGCAGCCCCATGGCTCTGGAGTCCCCTCAAAGGATCAATAATGCACAGAAAGTGCCAATTCGCCCAGGAGAGTTTTTAATATTTTGCCAGGATTTTTGTCAGCTGCCCTGGACAAATCGTCCCGTGGTTATGTAGAACACTTTCATAGCAAGTTTCACTGTCACATTTCAGTTTATTTATAACAAACATAACCTTATAAGTGCCTCTGCAAGATGAATAAACACCATCAGCTCTGCCTCTGCAGCTGAGGATGCTGCAGGATGGGAAGGGAGTGAACTGCCCAGCTCTGCTCCAGAATGCCACGACCAACGCAGAGAAAGCTCAATTTCTCCTGATATTTACATCTACATTACTCAGAAAATTTCCTTTTCAGGTTCAAGAAGGCTTAGGTTTAATGTACACTTGTCATGGCTCACTAAATTGCTTGGTTTCAGTTGGATTCTCAAGAAAAATAACAAAACAGTGCAAGAAGTTCATTTCTCAGTGTTTCAACCCATCCTACATCAGAAAACCTGAGAGAGAAAGCCTGACCTAATGAGATTACCCAGGTTACTATTTTCAGGGCCAACTGCACTGGGGAAGAACAGAAAGAAAAGCCCATTACTGACTGATAAATAAAATAAAACTAATTTTCCAATGTATTCTGTAAATCAAAACACTAAAAGAACCTCTAAGGCTATATTAAAGCCGAGAAAAACGTAACATGAAATCAATGTTAAAGGCCATCTCAACATCCTTTTATCTAACCAAAATTGTAAACACACTGCTCCATTCCCAAAGCACAAAATCCATTTACACTTTGCATACTTGAAAAGAAGTCTAATGCATTTTGAAAACCACAGACTTAACTGCATGTTTCTCCCATTTAATACAACGCAGCTTAATAAGATTTGCAGGAGGCACAAAAGGCAAATTGAGTCCTGTAGTTGAAGACACAATCTCAGGTTCCCAGCAGAGAGGCAAATCCAGTGATGGGGAAAATGTAGCACCAGGAGGGATCAAAGCRGGATAAAGGATGACCAGAAAATAGAGGGAAAAGTCAGGAAACACGAACTCGGCACTCAACTTCTCGCAATACTTCCCCGAGCACTTAGCAGATGATTTGTAGCAGTGGCAGAGAGTCAGTTTTCGCAGCCAGTTCCCAGAAGTATTTTATTTCCTGTGGATAACTGCATTCCAGAGCTACCCAGGTCGGTTTAGCTCTGGGTAACACAACCAGGCAGAAAACTGCAGGAAGAGGCTTTGGCTGCACGAATTGGTGCTGCTCCCCCCAGCAACACGCGCGAGGAGAGGCTGCTCCATCCCCAGGGAGATTCGCATCCCTCCATCCTGCTCTGGCCGCTGGCTGGCAGCAGGTCAGCGCTTCCACCCCAACAGTGCGAGTGTAACTCTCTGAATGTGATAAGAGAAAACTGAAACCACAGACAAGGGCTTGGAGAGACAGGTCTGGAAACATCTAAGACTTGCAGCTGTTTGAAGCCGTGCCTGTAACTGGCCATCCACCATCCATGGACATATCCCTCACCATTATCCACTGGCCTTTGATCTCCTCACTGGCATCTGGGTGTCCTGCAAAGGCTGCAGAGGCCCTGAACAGTGAGTTTGTCATCTTAAAATCCTCCTTCAACTCTCTGCCCTGTTCCCAGCACTTATCCTCCCACAGCCTCTCTGAAGCTCCCGATGCTGAAGCACAAACTCAGTAACATTTTTCCCTCCGCTTGAAACGAGAGAGACAGACTGAGCTTGGTTTAAAGTGGTCTGTACACAGCAGAGAGCTGAGAGCTTATCCACAAGTGGTCTAAGGCATGGCACAAACTCAAATGACTCAACACAACAGATGCTCTTTATACCTGTCTGACTTTCTGCACAACGAGTGCTTTGATCCAAAAGCTTTTAGGGCAAAGCTGGAGCCAAAGATCGCTGGGGAAAACAGAGTCCTGTTGACTCGAGAAAGCCCTGGGTGAGGCTGTCGGATGGAGGAGCTGAGCATTGCTTCTGGAGTCAGGAATGTAAAATGTGCACACTCATAATTAAAAATATCCCTCCTGTGCAGCCACTGTGGTAAATTATGTTAATTCTCCCCTGAAAAAATACCTTCTAGCAATGGGCTGGGAGCAGAGTGTCCCCCCAGGAGATCACTGCACGTGGCTTTGGCCACTCTCTGGACATCCCCTGTTGCCAAGACAACCCACGAGGAGCGAGCCCTGCTCTGGCTGCAGAGAGCATCAGTGCCCCAGGAAAGGGGCAGGGGTCGAGAGGGCTGGGAGCAGAATTCCATGGAAAAAATCAGAGGGTGACTTTGGAGGGGGCAAGGCAATTAGCAGGGATAACATTTGTCCTTTTTTTGCATTCCTGCGGTGTGCCCGGTTCCCTGGTTCTGACACAAAGKTCTGAACTGTGCGGATGAAGGACCCTGTGCTCCCTGCCGAGGGGGAAACCCGGAGGGGCTCCTGCACTTTGGCTTTTCGGTCTCTCAGCGTCTCCTTCTCTCACCCATCTCCACCCCGTATCCAGCAGGTGTTTCCATGGCAACGCCATGTAAAGCCATCCTTCCCTCTGACATGGGAGAAATGGTGAATGGCTGAAGACAATTGGCTTGGGAAAACCTGGAAATTCAACTAAAAATAGGAAAGGCAATAATGGAAGGTGATGGTGGAAAACTGCCCGGGGGCTTCAAACCTTTCTGGGATGTCAGTACAGCCAAATGCAATTTGCTGCTTCTCTTTCACTCTGGTGAGAGGAGAGAAAGATCTTTGTTTTCTTGTAAGGTGTGGAGCATCCCTGGCAGTTCTGTCCCTCCACTCCAGCCTACTCTCAGCAGTAATTCTCCTAATTCTATTTTGTCACATAGAAATGATTCTGAGGGACCCAGAGAGCAAGGAACGAGCAGCACAGCCCCAGATTCCCCCCTAAGGAATGGCTTCACTTGAAAGCACAGAACTCTTACAGTAAATCAGTGTAATTTGTGCTCTGATGTCCTGCACAGCTTTACAAGTGACAAATCAATCATTATCCAAACATCCTTTGATAATCAGTGTGGTTCCATTAATTATGATAAATGCTTTCAGCAGCTACACTATGTGGATGCAATGCATAATTGCTTGGGAATCATATTACCCTACTTTTCTATTCACGTCCTCGAGTACAAAGTCTCTCAGAAAGTGCCACACTCCAGCAGCTGAAGGCAGAGTTTACACAATCCACTCTTCCAAGTGTTTAATTGGAGCAAATGCAGAGTCCATTAGTATTACTGTTATTAAATATTAAGTAATATTCCTTGAAAAAGACCCATTACAGCTTTACAAATGGCAAATCTGCAGGAGGAGTGTCTCGTTTCCCGACCCAGGGGATTAATTGCAGCAGTTGTTGCACAGCAACGCGGCCCCGGCGAGCAGGACCTGCCCTGATGAGTAACACTGCATCCAATTGGAATTGCAGGGACATTGAGCCTGGCAGAACGCAATTACTGAATCCCAGACCCGACTGGGCTGCTCCGAAAGTGCAGCTGGAGGGAGTGGGAAAGGGCGACGGATGAGGAAAGTGTCGTTCCCACTGGCCTTAGAGACACCGGAGGGGAGGGGTGGGAGGATTCCAATCAAAGTGACAAATTCAACAAACAGATCAATGGATGCACCTGCACAGGATTAACCTGGGGATTCAGGGCCACAACACTTCCCTGGGAGCAAGAGTTCAGCTGCTCTTCCGAAAGAGCCAACATTTCTATCAAAACCAGGAGCTGTTGTCAAAACAACACAACGTGAATTTAGAAAAGCTTGTAATTCTTTTGAATTCACAGAGAAATGGCCTTGGTGGCAGGTTTTCCACTTGCTCAGGGTGTCTCTTCTAGGAGCAATTCCCGTTTGTCACTGTGAGTGACAGGATGCTGAACTGGGCAGATTTTTGGAGCGACTGCTCACGAGGGTGCCTGTGTTTACATTCCCCCATCCTAACGATCGCAAGCAGCCAGATCTTGGATTTACATCCATCATCAGGGAGCTTTAAGGGAGTTTTCCAGGGGATTTTGGTAAAGCAGAACAGCAACATTCATTGTGTGGGAAAGCAAAAGCACATGTTTGAGTGCTCGTACAGCATCTGTGTTATTCCTGCAGGAACTATTGCAGGGAAAAGCATTTTAAGGTCAGTTTCAAGCTAGAAAGGTCTTAGTTGTCTGAAAAGTAAAAAAAGTGGGCATGGAATAAATATTTGGATAGACTAAAGCAGCACAGAGAAGGGAAGGGAAGAGTGCAGGAGCAGTGGCTGGGGAAGGCAGCCGAGCAGCTCTGCCGTGCTCAGCTGCTGTTCCTCATCTGGCACACACAGGGAAGCAGAGACGATGGAGCAGCTTGACAAGAGCCTTGAAATGGTAGCACATGGGAAATCAAAGTGAAAAAAACCTGCAGGAAGGCTCCAGCTGAATGGCAGCCTTCCTGAAACAGGGAGGAATTGGGATACAGACCACACCAGCAGCCAGGTCCCAGCAGGAGCCTCCACAAGGAAACTCCCGCTGTGCTCAGTCCGGATGGGAGCGAGCACAACAACAGCCCCGGGGCATCCCGGTGCCCTGGGAGGAAGCACAACAATGACCACCAAAAGAGCAATATTTAAAGCATAAAGATAAGCAAGAATTCTGCTTGAATGACTGCTCAGAGAGGATTTTCCCCCAGAATCTGACTTTCGAGACACAATTTCATACAAATAATGAGGGCTGTGTAAATTCTGGTTTAAACATCCTCTTCCCAATGTTTTGGACTTCAAGACATCTGTTTTGCAGGTTAAAGGACCCTTCTTATTTGATGCACATAAAAGAAGGTTTTGCAGAGGCATATAGGAAAACACTAATATGTATGTTTCCAGAAAAAAACCCCACCACTTCAGAATAAAGGAGCTTGAGTAGACTCGAGCCCGCGGAGGCTCCTGAGGCACTTCCATGAGATTCTTTCTGCTGCCTTTTACCACCTTATCCTTCAGGCTTTGACCAGAGCATCTTCCTCTGTTTGTGAGTTCTCCTGAGGAATCTGTTCCCWGTCCCCAGTGACCTACCAGTCCCAGGGGTCTGTCCCCACCTGTCCCTTTGCTGCCTCCAGGGATGTGCCTCAGCACAGTTCTAAGAGTTGCATCACTTTTTAGCAAAGAGGGGCTTAACCCTGTATTTTCATCCATTTTCCCTAAACCTCTTGGCATTAAAAGATCTGAAAATAAACCCTCTTTTATATTTGGTGTGGTTTTGGAGTCTAATTTAGAAATGGTTTGAGAAGAGCTTTTTTTCCTTTTTAGCCTTTATATCAGTCATTTTATCTGATATATGATAAGCTCAGATGAGTTTAAACTGATTCATCCTATTTTGTAATGTTTAAATGTACTTTGCTGAAGCTCCATCATAATGTCACACACTTTTAAAATGAATAATTCATCCTGCCCACCTTTTCTGAAATGCCAAAAGGATACTGTGCCTTCCCAGAGAGAAGCAAATACCTTCACTAAAGAGTACACAAGGAAACAATATAATTTAAGAGCAAATACCAACCCCAGCTGCACCACTGCAAGGCTCAGTGCTCTGATGTCCTGTGGGATAACACCTTGGGACCCTGAAGGGAGGGAGAAGGAGCTTTTCCAGGGAGGGGTGAGCCCTGCATTGTTCACTGGTGGCTCTGGGCTTCCTAAGGGGAATGAAGCAGTATCAGAGGATCAGCGGCAGGCACAGATCAGGCTCTGCCAGCCAACGCCTGTCACGGAGCCGTGCAAGGAGTGGCATTGATTCTGTCCCCATGCTGGCACTGCTTCAGGAGAGCTTTGTCAGTTCTATTTTTAGCTGCTGGATTATGTGCCTCGCTAATAGCCAGGTAGAGTTTTGTCAATTTGGAACCCAGCAGGGATCAGGTTCAGCCTCTGGAATGAGTGGCACTTTGTGAGGAACCAGTGTTTGCCAACCGGAATAAAACCCAGGTATAGTGAAAGAAACCCAGAGAACTCCAAGAACAGGGAGCAGAGCCTCCCCCAGCTGGAGAACACAGGGCAGAGAAGGCTCCAGGGAGACCTTAGAGCCCCTTCYGGTGYCTAAAGGKGCTCCAGGAGAGCTGGAGAGGGGCTTTGGACAAGGGATGGAGTGACAGGACAAGGGGGAATGGCCCCAGCTTTGGTCACAGCCAYCCATCAGCCCAGCAGGAACCGAGGGTTTTTTTTTCTGAAAATGTCGAACGAATCATTTTGCCCCAGGGCAGCACAGAGAGAAAGGCAGGAGGAGGGAGCAGGGCCGTGTGCCAGCCCTGCCTGGCTCCAGCAGCCCCGGGAGCCTCGGAGGAGCACATTCCCAGCACATCAGAGCTCTCCTCGGTGCCACAAACCCAGCGCTCGCAGCCCGACTCTTGGCCTAAATCTTCATTTGCGTTTCGTAAATATTTGATGGGAGGGTATTTTTACTGGATCATGGAGAAGGCATGAGATGAGCTCTCCACTGGAGATACTGAAGGCATCTGATCCCTCTGCTGAGCGTCTGCAGCCCTCCCGGGAGCGCGGGGTGCGACGGCTCCGCGCCTCCGACAGCGCCGGGAGCGGCACGGCGGGGCCAGAGCCGCGGCACACAGCCCTGCTCGGCTGGGGACAGCTGCCCCCGGGCCAGCACCACCCCCCAGACACCGGCTGGGGCCGCAGGAAATCAAAATTAAAGCAAACTAAAAAAACCCATCGAACTCCGTAGTCATTCTCCACCAAGAGGCCCGTGCTGCTCATCAAACATTGACGAGCAGGCTGTGAATATCTGTGAGAATGACCTCATTGTCATCCTTCAAATCTTCCCTTCGAGCCCTGGCGCTCAGGGGCGCTTGCAAAGGAACACAAGATGAGGCTGGAGCCCTGTGGCCGCGTTGGCACATTCACCACCCTTGTTTTACAAGGCTCGGTGGCCAAACAAAAGCATTGGCAGAGCTCCTGTCCTTCCACTCGGGCTCCTTCTACAGGGACTTGGGCAGGGAAAGGGAAWAACGACCCCGGTGGTTTTAGCATCAGTTGCAAATCTTCCAGAGTTTATGGGTTTGTAACCCAGGCAGTTGCAGCTAAAAAGCGTTTTGGACATTTCCCAGACAGCCCTGATGGTCAGCACTTTGGGGCAGGACTCAGTCAGACGCGTTTAGACCCCAGCTGAGGATTCTGGCAGCAATGATTGGAACAAAATGACTCAATATTCATTGGTATCTAAATAATCCCAGAGGGCTGATTGGGAGCACTCTGACCCCTGGTGAGAAACTAATGGGCGTGGGACCCCTTGAAAAGTAGGGCAGGAAAAACCAAAACCATAAAGCAAAAGATGTGTCCTGATAGTGTTCAGGGAGAGCTGGGGAGGTGCAGAGGCAGGAGCAGAAAATGATGGTCACAGACAGCTCTGGGCAGGGCCCCCCGGGGTGACTGCCATGGGATTGTGCTGGTTCTGACACCAACAGGGACACCAGCACGGACACCTTCCCCCAGACCAAGCTGCTCCAAGCCCCATCCAAGCCAGCCTTGGACACTTCCAGGGATGGGCAGCACCTTTCAGCAGTGCAGTCTTTTATAAACAATAGGAGGCAGAAATTCCTGTGCATCCAACAAGTTCCTCGGTGCTCTCCATCCTTGTTCCAGGTGGCTTGTCTGGTGCTAACCCTGCTCTAAGTGAAAAATGAGCTGTCTCATCCCTCTGAGGGCCAAGACACCCTTGGGAGGAAAATTAAATCTCCTGCAGCTCCTCTGGGAACACAGCCCTGCTCCACAGCATCCTGTGTCTCCATGCCTGTCTGGTCCACTTAGGAGGGAAGCACTGGGGACCTGACTTCTGTCCAGAAGCAAAATCCAAGAGAGACCATATGGTGTAGATTTAAGCATTTGGCTGCTGGTTGAGCTCAGGAAGAAGAGACAGCAGCGAAGCTTTGGATGCCAGTGAGCACTCAAGGTCCAGCCCCAGAAAATCCATTCCTGGAGAATGAGACTTATTTAATGTAACTAAATTACCCTTCCCTGGCTTCAGATTCATTGGAGGAAATTGTGTGTGATATTTATCTCTATCTATGTCTATATGATTGCACAATGTTCTTCTGAAGCCTGAGCACCCCATCAATGTGGAGATGTCCCTTTGCTRTACAATCCATCCCTTAGAGTCCAGCACGGGTATTTATAGCTGCACATAAGAGAAATTTATGAATTTTGGATGTCTTGCCAAAGTCTGGGCACCTAAATGCCCAGTGGGAGAAGCAAGGCAGAGTGCCCTGGTAAATAAACAGAAGGTGGGCCATGGGAGATCAGGAATTCATTAACAGCTTTTAGGGCCAGAAGGGAAATTGTGATCACGTTGGGGCTGGCAGCAAGAGGCCAAACACCCACGTACTGTGGGTATGTCATGACCAGAATGAGCTCATGATTATTTGCTTACTTCTGAAAATCAGTCATGTTTTCTATCAAATTCAGCCCTCCTTTTCACCATCATTATTTTTGAGGTGACTTGAGTTACTCCTTTTCTCCATGCAAGGCTTCTGGGGATGTTTCCCGTAGTTTCCAAGAGAGATTCTCTGCTCCAAAAGCCCCCAGATCAAGAGGAGAGGACTGAAAAGTGGAAGGGACCCACTGTGCAGATGAAAAACAGGGGCTCCCAGCCTGACTGCTGAACTCTCCTGAACTCTGCTCCTGAGGCAGCAAAGCAGATCAGCATTGATTTAAGCAGTGCTTACAGTAAAAGAGGTGCTTAAGTGCTTTCCTGGATGATGACTGGGACACTGAGGGCCTCGATGGATCCAGCCCAGCACTTCCCTGTGGCATTTAAGTCACATTTGTTACATTTTGTTATAATTCTGTCACTTTATGGAGAATGTCAAGCTTTATCTCTTACCAGCCATCTGCAAAAAGAGGCCAAATAAAACTCCTTAATGSGGTCTCACTGCAGAAATCTTTCCCACCATCCACGTCTCAGGCCCCTTTGACCTCCCATGCCYGTAGAAAGTGACCTTTCCCACACCTCAGGGCTGTGCTCTGCTAACACCGAGTTTTACATCACATTCGTATTCCCTGGGACATGACTTAGAGCTGAACCAAGACAAGGGCAAAAGGTCTGAAAAAATCCAGTTACAGCTTCTTTATAAGCGGTGATTCCATTTAAGAACTAGAAAGTCCAGTTCCAGAGAGGATAAAAGATCCCTTCCACAGGAACACGTAAATTTAGAAAGGGACACGCAGTTTTTGTGACTCATGGCAGGATTTACTGTCTATACTGTCTCTTATCACACCAGTTTGAAGCTCATCTGTTGCTGATGGTTTCAAATTAAATTTCTGGGGTACAAATATGCGGAAAACGAGCCCCAGTGCCAAAGCAGGRGTGTGACCGTGTGAGGCTCCCCAGCTCCGGAGCCTCCGTGCCCACAGAGCCTCCGTGCCTCAGTGAAGGTTCTGAGTCACYCAGCTGCTGCCCCAGTAAGTTAATAAAAGAGAGAGGGCAAACATCCTGTTTTGTTCTTAATTCCTATCATTGACTAAGATGCAGCTTAATTAACCAGCCTTCTCTCCCTGTAGGACAGTCCATCACCACTTCCATACGTACCACGGAATGTCCTGAGCTGGGGGGGACCCACAGGGACCATCCAGTCCAGCTCCTGGCTCTGCACAGACACCCAAAAATCCCACCCTGTGCATCCCTGGGAGTGTTGTCCAAGCGCTCCTGGAGCTCTGGCAGCCTTGGGGCCGTGCCCATTCCCTGGGGAGCTGTTCCAGTTCTGCCCACCCTTTGGGGGACGAAACTTTCCCTGATCTCCAGCCTGACCCTGCCCTGGCACAGCTCCAGCCCTTCCCTGGGTCCTGTCCCTGGGAGCAGGGAGCAGGGATCAGTGCCTGCCCCTCTGCTTCCCCAGTGCCATTAAATTCTGTTCTTTATCCTAAAAAGACAATGACATTTATACAATGTCACCACAATAACTGACCCCACTGTCTGTGGTCTAGACAGAAACACCACAGCTGTGGAGGGGCAGAGTCTGAAATGCCCCTCAGCTCTGCTGTCCCCCTCACCCATCCAGGGTACTGAGACCGTGTGTGGAGCAGAGCTCATTCTTGCTGAATCATTCCAAGGCCTTTTCCTGCTTCTCAATTATCCTCCCCCCAGCTGCTCTGCTGCCACCAGCACCAACACACAGCATTCCCCAACCCGAGCACCGACCAGGCAAATCCTCATCCGTGAGGGGCTGCCAGGCTCTGCCCTGGTGTCACTCCCTGCCCTGTGGGTCTGTGACCCTGCTGGGATGCCTGCCCGGGAACAGCCCTGAGATCCGCGAGATGCCCGAGTGACTGCTCACAGGCATTCCATGGAACCACGGGATGGTTTGGGTTGGGAGGGACCTTGAAGCTCATCTCGTTCCACCCCCTGCCATGGACAGGGACACCTTCCACTAAACCAGGCTTCCCCAAGCCCCATCCAGCCTGATCTTGGACACTTCCAGGGATGGGGAGTCCACAGTCTCTCCACAAGCATTTACGAATGTTACCTCAAACCCTCCTCTCAGTAGCCTGGGTGCAGGTGAAAGCACCTCGAAAGGTGCTGCAGTGCAGGAGAACAGCTCAGCTGCCACTGCAGGGTGTCAAAGGCTTTATCTGCTTCCCAACCCTCTGCTCCCACTGGCGAGCAGGTGCTGGGATTTGGGGCTGGGATCTGGGACTGGGAACTGGGGCTGGGCACCTGCCAGCCTCACCCTGCCAGCCACAGGGAAAACAGGGAGAGGAGGTAAAGCCTCACAGCAGCCAAAGTAACAGAGGAAAGGAGATTTTTGTGCTTGACAACTAACGGATAATCATSCCAAATTCCCAGCTTCACCCTAATCCCCTGCTGAGTCACCGGGTCCCTGTTGATACCCCGGACTGGGTGACTCCTCTCTCAGAGGCTGCCAGGGAATTTTGCCATATGGCAACAAGGAGATTTGATTAGTCGRCTGTTTCCTATTTGTTTTAATTAGTAGTTTATTAGCCATATGTTAAATTGCACGTTTCAACCACTCAGCAGTGCTATTGGAAGTCAGAAAGTATCTGGATGGAGTTTCTGTTGTCTCCTGAGAGCCGTGGGGATTTTCCTTGGGTGTGAAGTCACCTGGTGCGAGGGCAGGACTCTCCCTTGTCTCACCCTACCTCGTGTCCTCTTATTTCGTCTCTTCCTGTTGTATTTAATCTCATCTGCCAGCGCCAGGCACGGCAGCAGGGCCGACCTCTGGCTGCTGACCAGAGCCCCTTGTCACATCAGCGGATGCCGATGGCACTCCCGGGCTCTGGAAGCCCTGCTGACAGAAAAACAGGGACCTCCAGGGAGAACCTCCCTCCCAGATGAGCGATTTGCTGCTCTGAGCGGCAGATTAACAGGAGCTTGAAACCTCCGTGCTAATCACACTGCGGTGTTCGCACCTCTTTGTTCCCGCATTCCCATCAATCAGCCATATAAAAGTTAATGGGAAATAGATAAAGAAGGTCATAAACAGCAACAGCAGAGATTCATTTTAAACCTCACTACAATATCCACAAGGACCCGAGAGCAGTTTTCCCCCAGCACGGGTTTTATTGCAGACTCTGGCACCGAGGGCTGCTGCTGCTGCTGCTGCTGCCGTGAGTTCCACCGGCTCTCAGCTCCCGCTAAGAACAGCCAACCCTGAAACAATCCCAAACGCCGTCCCACTGCTCGGCGGGAGGCACTGCAGAGGTGCTTGCAGCAGGTGACTAAAAACACCATCAGAAAGCACTGGGCGGCTCAGGGAGCACCCCACTGCCCTTCAGCACTGTCACACCAGATGTCAAATGGCACAGAATTAAACACCAAATTCTGCTTTACTGGCCGGGCTCATTTGTTTAAATTTGTTTTCTTTTCTTTTCTTCTTCTTTTTTTTTTTTTTTTCCCCTGAGAGAGCTGTGAACATGCTTTTATCCAATGGTCTCTGTGGCCTCTCCGTGGCTGCTTCCCTCCTTCACAGAAATGTTGAATACTTTGTTCCACACTTACACTTCCTTTAGGAAAACATCTTTACGTTAGGATTTCTTGATTCCCGTGCAGTTTAGAAATGCAGATTCCTGGGTGTTGGGGTTGATTTTGTTTCCCTTTTCCCCCATCAGTTCAGGGTGTAAAATGCAGTAACTTTGCTCTCCAATACTGTTTAATCAACACATTACTCCCCTCCCCTCTCATGTACTTGCTCCCTGTGTGGGCTCAGATCAATTTTTAGATTCTAATGAGTGACACATTTTTAAAATACATTTCAGCTGCACGTTTCCCACGGCTCCAGGTACAGATCTGCACGTGCAGATGGAAACAGCCCCGACCCTTCGTCACTCGCGTGGGGAGGCCAAGCCGAGGGTGGAAGTGAAGTGCTCACAGCCATCCTCAGACGGGGGCAGGTGGAGGCTCCACCACCCCTGCAGCACCTCCTGGTGCTCCTGGGGCAGTGCAACTGCCTCCTCCTCCCCGGCAAGTCTTAGAGTCAGAGGATGGAATCACAGAAAGGTTGGAAAAGACCTCCAAGATCATCCAGCCCAGCCTGGGCTGCGCCCGCTAAACCACAGAACAAAGAAACCACATCACCCCCTCCAGCCCACCAGAACACTCAGGGGCCTTCCAAGAGCCCAGGGCTGAGCACGAAGCCCTGACTCCAGTAAATAAGAAGAGCAGCAACGCTGCTTTCTATGGCTCAGTAGCAGAGATTCCTGAGCAGTCGTGTCCCACTGCTCTCGGAGCAATCAGTGCATCAGCCTGTTAATGCTCCAGCCTGCTCCTAGCCTGGGGGGCTGTGCCCCCCCGATGTTCTTCCCAAAATAATCTGAGGGTGGCATGAGGAAATTGAGGCTCTAGAGCTGTCCAGCCGACACAGGAGCCAACAGCAGCAGCAGCGTCCCTGCCCTCCCCTCGTGCCAAGCTCCAGAATATTTTGTCATCTCTGCTGTGACAAAACTGAGGCGATCACCACAAAAACATTACAAAGCATTGCTAGTGGAAAGAGGTTTTGATTAGCAGGCCCCCGAGAAGGAATTATACCCAGCAGTGAATCCTGGAGCTTGTTCACGTTGCCCTTGCCTTGCTCAGTCCAGCCCCAGCCTGGGTGCCCTGGGTAAGAGGCAGCAACTCCTCTGCAGGACCCGACTCCCTGCTGGTTTCAAACACATTTCAGCTCATGCACAGCCCCGGCCCCTTCCCAGCTCCTGTGTTCTCGCAGATTGCACCGACCCAGTTCTCCCTGAGGCACTGGAAGAGCAGACCTTGAGCGTGGCCCAGGGTCTGTGAGCAGAGCCAGGCTGGGGCAGGACAGGGAGCACCTCGCTCCCCATGGCTGCAGTGCCCCTGCTGCAGTGGACAGCACAACACAGCTCTGCACATTGAATTTCTCAAGATTTAGAGAAGCAGGCTCCCCCAAACCCCACCCTGCTGATGTTCTCTCCCCACAGAATGCATCCCACCCATCCCACCCATCTGCTTAGTGGTGCAGAGGAATCAGTGCTGCTCCTCCTGCAGCACGAGATGCTCAGTTGTGTACAGAGGCAGAGAGAGAAAACTCCCTCCAACAAGAGATGAGGAGCTTCGTGTTTACTCAGCCTGGTATATGAGACATGATAATGTCACTGGTCGTTAGTAAACACTGACAAATGTGACAAAACGTGGAGCTAATCCTTGGAGCCTGCTGAAACCAAATATTCTGTCTGACTTGGTAACAAGCACAGATAGAAACATGCTCCCTGGCCTCCGTGTAGTCATATTAAATATTTAAAGTTACTTACTGAATACACACAGGGGCTGAACTTCCAGCTGATCATTGGAACAGGCAGGTTCTGGGGAAGGATGTGGCAGGGCAGCCAYGCCAGCAGCTCCGGCGGGGTGTGAACGACTGGAAGCCACCCTTCAGCTGGAAAGTGAGACAAATGAGACTGCATTAGAGCATCAGATAAGAAAAGATGTTCCCTTTATTAAAAAATAGCAGTACATTCTTTACATTTAGCATAAAATCTGCTGTAATTACCTAGCAGTTGGAAAGCAATTTGCAACAGGCTTTATTGTTCAGCATCTGTACCAAATTCTCAGGGAAACATCCACCAGGGAATAAAGGAAAATGAGATGTGCCACAGTAACTACAACATTCAAACACTTGCACAGTGGAAATTTCAGGGAGGCTTAAACGAGCTCCAGTGCAATTCTACTTCTGTGTTTCTGTTTTTGTTTTGTTACTTAAAGGGCTCTGGGTTTGACTCCAGCTTCTTTCTGCCCTGTGTACACACACCCACCAGGAATGCTATAATCCTTACAAAACTACTGGGGTTATATTACAAAAGAAATATAATTGTCAAAAGAAAAACCAAGTCTATTGAAGCCCCAGAACAAGAACCCTTCTGGCAGGTGCCACCACACCAGGACTCCACTATTCATCAAGTGTGCACCTCTTTGGGTTAAATCTCTACAATAAAGGGAAAAGGTGATGACTAATGGCCTGCAAACTCAGCACAGCATCCCAGAGTAACTGTTCATCCAGGGGAGAAAACTGGAGCTCACACAAGGTTTTGTGGACAAAGGAAGGATTTTACTCCTGCTTGGCCTGGAATAAATCTGGCCTCACTTCCCCACAAGTGAGAGCATTAGTGGAGATGTGATGGAATAAATCACTTCAAGTTTGTACTCGTTTTTTAAAAAAAAAGGACAGTAAGAGTTCTAGTTCTGCATGTCCCCGAGGCAGGAGTGCACACATGGAGCCATTCGGGAATTCTGTCTCAGATGTTCAAACCTGGGCCGTGCAGGAAGGGAACACGAGCCTGATGCTCTCCAAGCAACTTCCCAGGGGACCTCCCATGTCACACAGTGACAACCAGGAATTTATCAGATGCCTGTTTATTCTTTCTTTCTCTCTTTTCTCCCCGACTAAATAACCCTCCTCCTGATTCAACTTTAGA
Organism: Amblyornis subalaris; assembly: GCA_018881555.1. Lineage (NCBI taxonomy): Eukaryota > Metazoa > Chordata > Aves > Passeriformes > Ptilonorhynchidae > Amblyornis > Amblyornis subalaris. The sequence continues at coordinate 1,466,403 of JACAXG010000148.1, read as the reverse complement.
GCATCAAATAAAATAGGAATGTGTCTTTGCAAGGAAATGTATATTCTGTTCTGTTCCAGCCCGAAGCTGAGCAGCACAAACAAGTCCATCCCTTTTGGTTACGAGGAGTCAGCAAGAGTGGAATTAAGGAATATTAATGAATTCCTTATGTTTTTCTCCCATCCAGAGTTCCAGAACTCTGCCTTGTTCGCTGCCCTGGCTCTCCCTGCCCGAGGAGCCCCAGGCAGGCAGGGCATTGTTCCTGCCCAAGCCCAGGGTTAGGCGTGCTCGGCTTTAAGCTCCACTGGTGGACTCTGGCTCGGCGTGGCCGCGTGGACGCAGAGCAGAGCAGGGCTGGCTCGGGCTGTGTGCAGGACTGTGCAATGTGTGTCACAAATCCTCCCCTCGGAGGGGAGGCGATGCCGCGGCGATAGAGTTAATGGCTGTGTCCTCTGCACATCATAGCTAAGCACTCCCCAACAGGGAAATCAAAGCAGCATTATTAGGCAAAATAATTCCCTCCTTCCAGAGCGAAAAGGAAACATTCAAGTGATGTTCAAAGCAGTGGAATGATCTGTGAGTGAAAGGAGGCAGCGTAGATGTGATGACAAGAGGGATGAGGCTCTGTGCTCTATGGGTTGGCAGCAAAGCCAGGAATAATAAAGAGCAAGGAGAATCAGACAGACATTTACAAAAATCCTAGACTTTATTCAATGAATTATTTAAAATCTATTTCTGATCTGGCACAGGAGGTCACTCGATCTCCAGAAGGGAGCAGCGGGAGCCCCATCACTTCTGCCATTCCCAGCTCCAATGAACAAAAGAGTCAGGAAACACACGGCACAGAGCCCTCATCCCTGGCTCCAGGAACGGGACTGCTCGACCTCAGGAGACTTCTCCTCTTTCCACCATAATCGAATCACAGAATGGGCGCCTCATCCAGTCTCACYCCTGCCATGGGCAGGGACACCTTCCACTACCCCAGGCTGCTCCAAGCCCTGTCCACCCTGGCCTTGGACACTTCCAGGGATGGGGCAGCCACAGCTTCTCTGGGCACCCTGTGCCAGGGCCTCCCCACCCTTTCAGGCCTTTCAGACTTACAAAATGATAGTAATAAATCATAACAACCCGGTCTGGAAAGACTCCCTTTGATAAGACAGTAGTGGATATTGAAGGGGAGGGCTGGATGCTGTCCAGAACCTCGGGAGTTACCCCGGAGCAGGGCCCTGCAGCAAAGGAACGTTGGGGCAGAGAAACTTTGTCTTTATTACAGCCTTGTCAAAGAGTTGGAGAAAGGGATGGAAATACGAGCTGAAAGTGCTGACCTAAATCCCAGGCAGGTTAATGACTGTAGTGACTTAGCCAAGGTCTCACGCAGCATTCCGCAGCAGTAATTTGGGAACGCCGGTGTCCCAGCCCGGTTCTGCTGCCCTAAGATCATCCTTCCTGCTCTGCTTCAGCGAGCACAGACACGTTAATGGCAGACACAWCTCCCCCACACACCCTGAGAGCTCCTGCAGCCCTGCCAGCTCCAGCAAGGGCCCTGTTCCCAGGATCTGAGGGAGGGCAGTGTAGAAGATGGAAGGGGAATTTTAGGACCAAGGTGAACACCAACAGCCTGGTTTTCCAGGTCCACTGGGTGAGGAGAGGCTGAAGTCACTCCTCATTCACCAAAGTCCCTCTGTTCCTCAACCTTTCTTGAAGTCGTGGGGGTGTTTATTCACTCTCTTTCCAGCCTCTCTTTGCTTCCCTGTCCTACAAACATCCTTGAGCACGGAGCTCGTTGTCAGAGAGGGATCTAAAAACTCCTGCCCGGTCTGCCTTGCTCAGCACATTCCCAGCGGCTGGACCTGCCCATAAATCACCAAACTGCCAAAGGTGGACACGGACAGCTTGAGATATGGACACACAGGCAGAGGCTGGGCTGAGCTCAGGAACAGAGCTTCTCCCTCTCTTACTCAATGGCAGCAATTTCACGTCTCTGGGAAGAAGAGAAAAAGCTTTGAGCATGAGATTATTACATTTTGTACATTACACCCTGATAGAGGCTAAAAATAGACTCTGACGGTTGCTAAGTGCGTTTCAAATGGCTTTCCTTAGAGGTAAAAATGGGATTTATTTGAAAAAGCAGAAGGTGGGATTTACAACATCTTGGGAAAGAGCTGAACAGAAAATCGCCAGTTGTCAGAAGGGARGGAGCAGGGAGTTTGCCATTCCTTTTCTGGAATGAGAGAGAAAGAGGGGTTCACTGAAAGGCTGTTTAGGGCTCCAATGCACTCCGTGAAGAACACACAYGGAAACTCCTGGCACTTCTCATCCTTCACATAAAATCTCAGGGTTCCTCCAGGTCCTRCCTCACCACGGGACGAAGTGAAAATACCTGCACTGGCTCCAGGAGTTTCACTTGGGAAAGGGAAAGCGAAGCACAGAGCCCCCCACAAGCCAGTTTCCCTTTCTCTACCCCTGGCTGGAGGGTTTGGGGCTCTGGGACAGGAAAACTTTCACCTTTAGCCCCATCATGGGGGTCGGAGCTCAGGTGAGCCTGAAGCCGRCGCTGCACTGCCAGGTAACCTCAGCACCCCGAGGACGGGAGCAGTTCTCAGGCTTCCACACAGACCAATTCCAGCCCACAATTCCTCTCTGCTCATCCCCTTGGCATCACAGGCTCCATGTGGAAGGGCACGAGTGGAGCAGAGCCAGGCAGGGCACTGCAGCTGGGGCAGCCTGGGCAGGTGAAGCCTCCTTGCCTTTCTTCAGGGCCCTGAAATACTGAACTATTTCAGAATATTGCCATTCTCATTACAGCACTGTGGTTATCATTTTCTAATTAAGAAAATGAACTGTTATTACAAAGATTAAGAGTTGTAATTGAAAGACATCTGATGTCAGAACAATTTTTGAGACACACTCCAGGTACTAAGAGAGCCATTTCCTGCAGCAGGACTGAGCACTTGCTAACAAAACTGCTTGGAGGGAAATAGCCCCAGATAATTAGAATTACAGCCATGCAAATAGCCTGAGCACACTGCTGCAAATGTTTAGATGCTGTTGAAGCCTGTGCAGAAACAGTCCCAGGCAGACAGGAGGGATGAGCTGGGGAAGGACCATAACCATGAGCTCAAGCATCCCAGGCACACTTTGGAGCATCAGATTTCTCTGAGACCTCACAGCTCCCAGAAATGAGAATCACTGTCCAAGGGAGTGGATTCAAATGAGGAGGAAAGTGAAATAATGGTTCAAAGAAAACAGGTGTTAAATTAATAGTTACTTATGCCTTGATGCGGGAGCACGTATACTGAAGCGAAAAGGAAAAKATTAGGAACCTCATTTATTTTCCCAAATAACTTTTCCATTACAAACTCACTGTGTCCTTATCAAGACAATTTGAGAAAAAAAAAAAAAAAGCCCATTATCATGGCTGAGAAAGAAAGGCTATTTTTAATCAATTCTGTCAAGGGAGATAAACTTAGATACATTCGTGGTGGTGTAAGACCGCAGCTCTGGGTTCATGCACGCGTGGACAGCAGCGGCACCACGGCAGATCCGTGTCCCAGAGTGACCCTGCACACTTGGGGRGTTCCCTGTTCCACCTTTCAGACAATGTCAGCGCTGATATTCAGAGTGGCACCTGAATATTTCATATTTTGTAAAATTTTATAGCAAACCAGTGTACATGTAAAAGAAGAGCATGAAATAGTTTTGGGAGGTAGCTGGGTACACAAACAGTCCCTGGCTGTGGCTCCTCGTTAGTTATGTCACTTGTAACAACTAGAGATGGACTTGGGGAGTGCCTGGGGGGCTGACAGGGCTTTTGCTGTTCAGGAACTTGCCCTGTGCCAGAATCAGAGGAGAACATTCTCTGCTCAGTTCCCTGCACGCTCATTGTGACTTCAGTTCAATCCCCCTCCTGTTGGATCCATGATACAATGGGAAAAGATAGAGAAAAATCTATTGCAACAAAATGAATTTGCCTCTAAATCTTCCATTATCAGATCAGATTTATAAAAGAAAAGCAGGCAATTAAACCCAACTGAATGTTTCACAAACAAAATCACCCAGGTTCAGAATCTGCATCACAATGACAAAACCCAGGAAATTACAAACTTGTGAGTGACAATTTACCTCAAGCACCTCTGCACAGCGTTATTAATGACCCACTTTGTCAGCAACTTCCTTAACTTTAACACACTTTTCCTCTTTTGCTGTGGAATTTGGGACATTTTTTATCAAGCACTAGATAAATCTTAATCACGGTGAAGGTTAGGACGTGCAGAGGGAAAGCAGGGGCGTTGGGTAATAACCTATGACAGGTCCCTCCTTCTCCACTGGGCTCCAAAGTCACCAGGAAAACCTCATTACAGCAAAGCCCAGGTAGCCTGAGAAATGTCTCCTGTTATTTGTTTTTTTTATTCGAAAGGAAAAGCACTGTTACTTTTCACTCCTGACAGGATTCTCCATTTCCTATGCGAGTCAGCAAATGATAAAATAGCAGAATATTCGCCAGTGTCAAACAGAGGATTTCAGCAATGAGCTTCAGCGCAATGTGAAATATTGTAACAATTACTCCTTGCGATCAGGATGTTAATCTTCCTTTTTCAAATCAAATCTGAGGTTATCAGTAAGATCTTGCTGGATCTTCTCAAAAAGTTCCTATATTGTGAGTCCCTGGGTTCGCTGTGAGCAAAATCCAGTGACATCATTTATCTCAGAGCCTCCCATTTCCACTCTGTACAGCTTTTTGACCGAACAAAATCTGAATTTGTGAGTGTCTAAAGATGCCTAAGTAAAATACATAGATATAAATATGTGTATTTGTGTCTATATGAATATATACATGCTTACATATAGAACCATAGAATGGTTTGAGTTGGGAGGGACCTTCAAGCTCATCTCATTCCACCCCCTGCCACAGGCAGAGACACCTCCCAAATAGACAATAAATGCAAACTTCATTTTAAAATGCCATGGAAAACATCCCCAGCTCTGGTTCCTTATCCTGAACATCCATGGGAGACAGCGAAAAGTCTCCTCAGTAAGCCCAAAGCAATAAGAAAAATAAAAATGTTTAAAACATGTCCAGAAATAAACATAGATGAAGGATATTTTTACTGATAACACCTTATGCATGCGGATTCAGGAGCCTGGATAATGTGATGAATTATTAACATGCTAATGTAAATGTAATCAAATCTCCTGACTTGAGTGTACAGAGATCACTACAGGGAAATAAATAATGAAAGATTTCATCTTCCCTGCCCTCAAGGACCTGTTCTGCTGCGGGGGGTGTGGACATGGGGGTGGACATGGGGCTGCTTCTGCCGCGTCTCGGGGTGGGATGTGGAGAAACGGAGAGAGAAACCAACAGGCTCAGCCTTGGTTTTCCACACTGCAAACACATCCCAGTCCTGCAGAGAGCACAGGATGTGACAGTGGTGTCACCAGACCCTGCTGCTCGCACCACCCCACCCCACCCCTCATCTCACCACCCCCTGCAAACCATGGCCAGCAATTGGTGTCCCCRTCCCTCCCTGGTACCACCCGTGCCCACTTCAGGTCATTAACTCCTTTCAACAGCTACAAAACCCAGCAAATATTTGGTTTCGGGAGCCTTTTATGTCCCATTTCGCTCCAAGTCAAGTTTTGGCACAGAAATAGCATTAAAGAGCTCAATTGAACTTGTTACTCATAATATCCCTTTAATCTGATAAACGGCGTGGAGCAGATCCCGATCTCTGCAGTGCCAGGGAGGAATGTCCAGGGCCAGCTCGCAGGGAAAGGATGCTGGGCCAGCAGTTCCTGTGGCACAGTGGATTGCCCAAGGGGCCATGACCCCACAGGATCCCTTGTCAGGGCAGGCTGTGCATCCTGAGAGCTTCAGAGTGACCCCAAGCACAGAAATTCTGCTCAGTGTGGGAAAGGCAAGAAAATCTCTGTTTATGGCAGAGCTTGGAGATGCTTTTCCCTGAACTTTGGGCACTGCCAGACACTGGTGACTGTCATCGCACAGACAATGAMTTGAGGAAGGAGGGGGTTGGAGAGAACCCAAAAGATTTCACATCTCTCAGTAAATCCCTGCATGAAGCGGCAGCATCCGACTCCTGTGTCTTTGTCGTGTCAGCACTTGGTGGTGCTTGCCAGGCACGGGAGGGATGAGCTGGGAGCAGCTGAGCCTCCACAGCCCCCCAGCCCCAGAACTCCCTGGAGAGGAGCGTTCCCGGCCGCGGGATGCCTCAGGCAAGGAGTGGGAAGCAGAGACTGGAGTGCAGCCCCGGCCCAGGGCACGGGTGTGTTTCCTGCACCCCCTCCGGGCAGCACTTCCTCAGCCTCTGATGCCGATGAGAGGCAGCATTTTCTCACCTCGGACAGGGACGCGAGGCTGATGTGGCTGATGTCTGCAGAGAGCTGGGAGGCAGCTGCATGGGAGTGCTGGCATTATGATTAATTCCGTAGACTCATGTGGATTGTAATAAGCAGGAAACTAACCCACAGCACAGAGGACATACGAGATGATACTGCAGTTATCTTTGTGGGGTGGGAGCCTCTCGGCATCAGCTCCCACCCAGCAAGGCAGGGCTGAGTTCCACCTGTGTGGGACACCAACAGCTCCTCGTGGCTTCCACTGGAAGGGCATGGCATGGGAGCTGAAGAACAGGATACAGAACACAGGGAAGTCTCTTCTGCTCTGTTCCTTGGTAGAGGGAAGATGTGGATTTGCCCAAGGTCACACAAGAACTACTGAGAGCATCCAATAAAATGCAGGAAAGACAGGTACGAACCTCACCTGTCAGCGCCCTCCAGGGCTGGCTCTCACAAGTGGCACTSGAGGGCATCAGAGCAGGGTCACAGCACTCAGTGGGTCTCAGTGGAGGGAGTCTCTGACAAAATGATATTCCATGGTGTTTCAGTCACAGAGGCATCTCCAGTACTTGGGAAACTTCCTTGAAAAGAATATTTTACACTGAGCTGTGAGCTGTCCTCTGACACTGAGCAAAATACAGTTCTTTTGCCAATATTTAACACTTCATGCAAGAASGCAATAAATGCAGACTTTGACTTGGAAGTCTGAGTTTGGCTTTTGGGGTTTGTTTGTTTAATTAAAATAAAAATGTTCGAGGCCAGGTTGAACGAGGCCCTGAGCCACATGATCTGGTGAGTGGCACCCCCGCCCAGGCAGGGGATTGGAACCAGATGAGCTTTAAGGTCCCTTCCAACACAGAGCAYTCTGTGATTCTGTGTTGTGTGAGATTATTTTTACGCAATCCACCTCCCCAGCTGAGAAACAGCTTTTCTACAACCACCCCTGTGGTCACAGGTACTGCTGCCTCTGTGTGCGCCCTTCATGGCAGAATCGAATCACAACGATCATAAAGATCAGCAGATTATGAAAACACACACACACAAACGAAAATCCAGCATTTTCCACATGCACAAGTAATCCCCAGTCCTGCCTGGCTGCAGACACAGTGAAACGTAGCAGAGCTCACATTGTCACCAGCACTGGCTCCCGCTCGGAAGGACAGAGATTTGGTTCACCCCGCAGGGGAGGTGCAGCAGAGCTTTAAATAACCACTCACAAACTTTCCTTCCAAAGAAAATTACAAGGCAGTTAATGCCAAGAAATCCCAGGCTAAGATTGATAAAATAGGACTGCCTTCTGCGTTTGTGTGGAAGGAATTAAGGAGTCGTGTGAAAGTTTTTAGCAGAGCAGCCGGGAGGAGAGGGAATTCTCACTTCTGCTTTTACTGAAGCTGTCTCCAAAGCAGGAGCTGTGGTTGCGTCCTAGGATAAGAAATGCACAGTTTGCTTAGGGTCAGAGGAGTTGCATCCATGTGCAATAGGAAGAATTCAGCATAGGAACTATGGAGCCAAAGGCTTCACCTGAAGTCCTGTGGGAAGTGAATTTCCCCGCAGGGTTAGAGCAGGGCTGGAGGCAGCAGAACGTCAGGGTTCAAATCAGGTACCCCAGGCTGGTAAGGCATTCACCTCTCTTTGGCCAGCTAATTTAAAACAGGATTAATAATTCCAGCATGATTACAATTTTATGAAGCTTAATTAATTAAAGGTCATAAAACACAATGAGACCAGCATATGACAGAGACCAGATAAATTCAGTGTGGAAGTCCTGCTGTGTTTGAGATGTATAAGCAGCTCTGCAGGGCTGCAATGGGGTGTGGGGCTCAGCCAGGAGCTGAGAACTCCCAAATAATCCAGAGGGGAGAAGAGGAAACCCACAAAGTGTGGATTCCCAGTAGGAATGAGCACAAGTGACCAGTCTGACCCCTGAGGAATCACTTGGGGACAGGGTTTGGTGGCAAACATGGCAGTGTTAATGGTTGGATTTCATGACTGTAGAGGGCTTTTCCAGCCTTAATGATTCTACAATTCTGTGAGTATTCAGGCACAAGGAGCTGTGCACACCAGGGCCTGAGTGTGCACATGCACCATTCCATTCAAAGGAACTCGCTGTTCTCGGGGACCTTTAACTACTAAAAAATGCAGCAAATCCCTTTAAATATGCCAAATTGGGGTGGGCAGAAGGGGCTGTTCAGGATTGAAGTAGGATAAAGAGAATAAAATGCAAATCTCCCTGCAGTTTATACTTATGACTAATACCTATCACAACAGATTCATTTGGGAACACGCCTGTGACGTTAAACTTGTCAATCCTCCCCACCTCTCAGAGCCTCTGCTCTGCTGCCTGTGCAGCTTCTCCAGGTCTGCCCAGCAGTGGCTCAGGAAATGCTGCATCTCTCCAGYTTTGGGAGTCACAGAATCATGGAATTGTTTAGATTGGAAAAGACCTTTAAAGTCACCAAGTCCAACCATCAACCCAGCACCACCACGTTCACCACTAACCCGTGTCCTCAAGTGCTGCATCCACACATTTTTTGGACAATTCCAGGGATGGTGACTCCACCACTGCCCAGGGCATCCTGTTCCAATGTTTTACAACCCTTTCTGTGAAGAAATTTTCCTCAATATCCAATCTAAACTTCCCCCAGTGCAACTTGAGGCATGAGGTCCTGCTCTGCTCCGTAGAGGAGCTCCGACTCTGGCTCAGCCCATATCCCATTGGAAGAAGCTGGTTGGTTGGGAAAGGCTCCAAACCTCTTAACAGACCACTTCTATCTCAGTGAAATTATCGGGAAGGATAAGAGTGCAATTTATAACCATAAAAACCAGCCTGCATTTGCATAAAGCCAAGCCAAATCCATGGATGCCTGGATTCGCTTCCCGAGGCCAGGTAGCAGTGGTCATTTAGGCATCTGCTTCACTACCAACCCCCTAAAAAAAGCTTCAATCCTGTGAATCTCTCTGAGTACATTAGACAGAGAATGAAAACCGCATTGAGATTAGATTTCCATCTCTCAACATCTACGCACACGACAGCTGGGATTAGTAAATGAACAGACCACTGAAGGAAGCAGGAGGATTAACAATGGAAAATAAAAAAGGTCGATAATCAGTGGCAGCTCTTTGGAAAAGAGACTTAGGACAAATGGCACAAGCGGCTTCAATTTATTTGCTTGGGAGAATGAGAGCTGCAGAATATGAAAATGAAAGAACAATCTTTGTTAATCTGCGGGGGCAGCGGGGCGGGGCGGCYGGGGCAGGGCATCGTCACCCTAACGAGGAGAGACCCCGAGCAGGCTCTGACAGCTCCAATCATCCCACGGCCCCGCCAGCTTAGAATCCAATTTCAGCTCCAGCTATTATTGCAGAAGTTTTAATCTCCATTCTTATGCAAACAATTGGAGGGAATGATGGATAGATAAATAAAGGAACAAATGAATAAAAGTCAGGCTGACGCAGAGGAACAGTTTCTCATTGGGATGAGCATCTCACGCCTGTGTGAGCCTGTGAATGGCAGTGGTGGGGAGATGAACATGACAGAGGTTACCCTTCTGCTCTCCCCGGTTCAGATCAGCTCCCAGTTTGGTATTCCAGACACAGCAGCACAGAGGCAATGACTGCTGTCACAGTGAGCACTAATGCRGGGGGGAAAAAAAGAGTTGTTCTTCATTTGTGTCCAGACAAAGGAGATCTGACCCATGCAGTCAAAATCTGTGAGTGAGATAAATACACTGGCAGTGGCTGGTTCGGCCTGACCCAGGGGTGTAACACAGAAACACAGTCACTGTCCAGAATCCTGGGATCATGGGCTTGGAAAAGCCAAGGATCATTGAGTCCATCCTGTGCCTGATCCCCACCTTGTCCCCAGCCCAGAGCACCGAGTGCCATGTCCAGGCCTTCCTTGGACACCTTCAGGGATGGGCACTCCAAACCTCCCTTTCCATGGAGAAATTCTTGCAGAAATTCACCCAGGCACCCATCTGGACTCCAGCACAGACTTACAAGAGATGTTTATAGATTTTTTTAATACACATTAATGAGCTTGTGGATCCTCAATTCCTGAAGAAACGAGACCACAGTGTTTGCATGCACTACATAACAAAGTACTTTGCGGTGCTTCCAGATTGAGGTTGTTGGGTGAACCAAAAGCACTGTGGATACTCACTGCTCTCAGTGCTTCTTTTTTGGGAAGATTTGGAGAGAGGAAAGGAGATTCCCACCACAGCTCCTGCACTGGAGAGAGTGTCTGAGAGCATGTGGAGGCAGAAATTCAGCTCTGCCCCAAAGTCACTGAGCAGGGACTCAAATCCAGTGTCCATATTCAGTCTCCCATCTCCTAAACTTGGATTTAGGAGAGTTTAGCTTCTGGATATTCTAATCTGAGTTCTGTTGGAAGGAGATCCATCTTCCCCCATTCCCAAAATACCCACCAAAGATCTCTTTTGGAACAACCCCCCCTAAACTACCACAAAATTGAATAGAAATTGCCTGGTTTGCACAACTCATGGAAGCTGCTGCCAGGCTGTCAAAGTGRTACCTTTACTTATATTAAATCATTTCCCTGCACCAAAAGGAAATTAAAGATTATTTTATGCTATTAGCTTTTAGTCCATTTACAACTTTCTGCATTAATATTAAGATATACAATCTCATTTTTGTCCAGGCTGTAAAAACTACATGAATACAAGATACTCGAAAATTATCTACGAACTGTGCCCTCTGAGCAGCTCCCTCAGAAGGTGAACTATGAGGTCTTGGCCTCCCATTTGGAGCCTACTCTAAAACACATTTGCTGCTTGTTAGCGGATTAACAGATGAGACAGAGGGGAGTTAAACATAGCCAAGGTGTGAAAACTAATTATAGGCTGCAGCATCAGGCTGGGAATAAGGAGAGCCAGTGTTAAGTGTCTGCCCTAAGAGGTGATATCCATCTCGACTGGAGCGAAAACAAGGCAGAGCTGAACCTGTTTGTACCTTCAGGTGTTGATCTGAATCTCGTTGTGTATCTCCAGGTGAGCAGTGCTCACACTGACTGCACTTAGAGACACTTCACTGTCCTCAAAGTCGCCCTTTTTGGAGTAAAAACCCCAACCCGACTCCAGCAAGAGCTGCTGGAAATATGAGTTAATATAATAAATAACAACCCCCCACCAATTTACAACCAAGAGTGAAGTTTCCCCACTCTTCAAGCCATGTGAAGCAAAAAACCATCTTAATCTGAGGCCTTGAACCTTTGGAATAGTTGTGAGCAAGAGGAGGGAGCGGTGCCCGTGGCTGCTGCACACTCAGGAACAGCCTGGCAGGATTCCCTCGGGATTCAGGAGCAAAACATTGGTGGGAAACACAACTGTCCTAGAGGTGTCCCCTGTTTCTCCTGTTGTATCTCCTGTTGTGTTTTGCTCGTGCTGTGGCTGGGGCAGCATTTAGAGCTTTGTCTGAGTGAAATTCGGGTGTCATCAATGCCAGGGGATCAATTTGTCACCCTGACAGAGGCAGCTGTGATTGTGCTCGTTGTCCATCTCCTGAGTCCCTGGGCACCCAACACTGCCCTGGCGCAAATAACAGTCAAGGATGGAATATTATGGGCCCTACTACTGTTATTTTCTACATTATTTACTGATTGGGTCAAAATTTTGTTGTTGGGAACCTTATACATCTTGGTGCAAACTCACACAAAGAGTGGGAGTGAGGCTGTATCAGAAAATAATATTTTACACCAATTTCTCATCTATTTTAAACCTGTACAAATAACTGCCCAAACTGCAGGGTAATGGAAGATCATTCCCTCTGGGGCTGCATTTCTTTCTCTGAGCCACTCCTCTGGTTCCTCAGAGGCAAAGCTCTGATGTAGGAACTGTACAGCAAAGAAGACCAGAAATAGAAGAAAATAGGGTGGTTTTTTTCCGTTTTGACACCCAAACTCAGCAGCATTTCGGTGACTCCATACCCACTGCTGCCATGGAAGTGCAGTAGTTTAGCACCAGTAATTCCATCAGTCAGAGGTTGTGACTTGTGCATTTTTGGAGCTCGTGGCTGATTCCTTATGCATGCACAAGAGCTAATTGCATCCAAGAGAGCTCTGTGCCTGTTGGTCTGGAGGTGTATTGCCATATGTTTGGTGTACACTTAATTAACACAGTGCAGCTGCACTGCTTTCCATCTGTATTATAGATTAGATTTCTATTACATATCCAGGCAGGAGTCCCACAATTCATATTTATTAAAATAATTGCCCCAAGATTTAGGTGGTTGGAAATACTCAGTCAGGCAGCCCAGCAGTGCTTTGCTAAGGAATATTATCCAGCCAGGAAGCTGAAGGGAGGAGCATGAGGACTTCAGGGGCTGCCCTGTGCAGGCAGAGCATCAGCCCTGCAGACAGAGGTTAAAACTGAGCCTGCTGAGCATTTCTTCCAGGGACTGGTTCTCAAGCTCTGAAGCTCACTGAAGTGTGACTTGCTGGTATATTCATATTCACCATCAGATTCAGGTCTTTTTTTAGCTCCCTGCAATCTTTTTCTCTCGGCATCGGAAATTTCATTTTGGAATTGGATTTGTGTAACGCACCCATTGGTCTTGAGGATCTGTTCCTGCAGCACCTGCGTTCGGAATTCATCTGCCTGTGCAAATCGCTGCAGGTGCAGGAGCTGAGTAAAGGTGCAAACTGCACGGATGGATTTCAGGCAAGTTTCACTGCCAGCACCTCTTTTCCTGCTGTACAAACCCAACTTGCTCAAAAATACACCAAAAATGCGCCGAGGTACAAGAACAGAGCGAATGCAGAACACAGACACACGAATGAAGTGTGGCCTAATGGCAGTGCTTAGATCCAGGACATAATTACAGCCCTCCAGGAGGCAAATACAAGGACCCAGAGGTGTGGTTTGTGTTTGATAAGAAGAGGATGTTTAGCTTTTGATGTGAATGTTCTTGTCTTGTCCAGCTCTGCACCGAGGAAGCAATCTGAGTAATTAAAGTCCAAATCTGTGCAATTATAGACAGCAACGCATGGCTGAGAAATAATCAAATTTCCTTTTCTTATCCATTCATAAAGTCATCAATGTAATTGTGTAGAGCTGGTTAAGACCTGCACGTAGGAAAGTGAAGATTTCCAATTACCTGGAGAGCACAAAGGGCAGGGCCCAGCAGCTGGAGATGCTCACACGCTCCACGCCCCCGACACGTCCCCAAACAGGGCTCTGACCCCAAGGCTGTGCTCTGCTGGGAGCAGAACAGGGATTTACAACCACTTCTGCCAGGCTGATGAACAGACATCAGCTGGCAACTGCACCTGACAAACACTTTGGCAAAAGGCACCGATGCGAAGGACCTCAGGGGTTAAGTTGCCCAGTGAAGCGATCAGGATGGATTTCCCAACCCAGGCCATTCCAGGGTCCTCTGACATGGAGCGCTCTAAAGGCGTGAGTTATGGTACGTGCAGGGTGTCTGCTCTTGGCCAGGGTATTGATCCCCCAAGGAAGAAGAGGCAGCAGCAAATGACCATTCCCAGTTCTCCTGTGCACCATGGAGATGCCATTGCACTGATAAAACATTCCAAGACATTGAGCTCTCCAGAAATTACAGCAAGTCCCCAAAGGGACAGGTGTTGACTTGACTAGACAATATTCACATCAGATCAATGAGATCCAGGTGTTCCAGTGCCATTCCTGGGTCAGGACAGGTAAATGTCCTGCTTGGCTTGGTGCTCCTGGTGGGGCTGTGCCTCCCTGGGGGGTGGGATGGGTAAAGCCCAGGTGGGAGGGAATTCCTTTGGGCTTTGTCTAAACCAAGAACAGCCCTTGGAGGGGAGGCAAACCCAGGCACCCCTTGAGCACCAGACATGTGGGACCAAACATCACCAGAGCTGTAAATCTGGGAGACTGGGGGAACTGGTGGGGGATTGATGGGGAACTGGTGGGGGACTGGTGGGTTACTTTGAACCAGCTGCTGCCACAGCCCTTCTGTGCTTATTAGCATGGAAGTTTCTGACTTTCCAGCTGAAGAATTTTGGCTGTTTTATGTCTAGATTTGAATTATAATAGGCTTGCTATAACTGGAGGGCAGAGATAGGGAGAGGTCTAGGAAATGTGCTTAAAGAGCTCTTTGCTTTTTCTTCTTAGGGATTTTTTCCCTGCTTTAAGGGGGCTGTTGTTTGAAAACAACACTGAGCACAACAACAGTGTTATTAAATATTAAATAGAAATTCCAGGAGAGGATGCAAGAGAAGGAACATGGCAGATTTTGCTTGAGAAGTTAAATGCAGTTCCATTGATCCATCCAGCAGGCACAGCTCAGAGGCTGCTTTGTGCATTTGAGCTTTACAAAAATCTCCAAATCCTCAGGAGCAGGCTTAAAGGGCTTGATCCATGTGTCAAATCCCCAAACTGAAGGAACATCCTGATAGGCCTCAGTTATCCTAAATAGAACAGGAGGTGGTTGCTGTCACCCCAGAGGGCAAAAGCAGATTTTAAAGGAATAAATTTGGAGTTTTTCTCTTGTTTTGCATGCCCTTCTCTGCTCTGTGTAATGGCATCAGCCATGCAGCATCAGAAGCATCATGATTTTYGGGGACAGGACCGATTGCTGCTCTCTGGACCAGTGGAATGGCCAAGGATCTGCTGGCAACATCCAAGCCAGCCCAATCCTCAGTCCTGGGCAGAGGCGCTTCAATCCAAACCAAGCTCTGAAATCAAGAGCCCTCTCCTTGAGACCTTCTCACACTCCAGCAGCCCAAGTGTTCCTGGGCTCCTGTCGCAAAGTCTCTTGGTCCTTTGAAGTAGCTGTTTGGAGTTTGGGGTGCATTATTTTGGTTTTATCTTTGTTTTCACAAAAGCCCACATAATTCAAAGCACAGCAGCAGCAGAGCAGTAGAAGCCACAGGCCTAGTGTGCCAAAGCAACTCAAGTAATTTAAAGTACAAACTAAACCCTCCCCTTTGGTGCAAGTCTCTGCTCCTGGGTGTCCCACAGACAAGCAAATAGAACAGACTGGTTGACACTTGTCTTCCCCCTCCTTAACTTTCCATTTTAATTAACTTTTCAGTCTTTAACCATACCAGTGCTTGTGACTTGAGCACTAACAGAAGTAGAATCACATCTCATAGCAGCAAACAGAGTGTTGCAGATGAACCTAATCCTGTCAGGGCTTTCAGCACATGAACACACATTTTCTTGCTGGCCGGTGGTTCGTTCTTACACCCGAATTCTCAGGCAACTCAGAATCATGGCAGGAAATTTCATGCTGCACAAAGCTGCTTATCAGCATCAAAAGAAATGAATTAAGACGGTTGGGAGAGAAAAAAAAAAAAAAAAGAATATTTTTCAAGTAATGCTTATGTTCCGGTGAAGGAGCATAGGAAGTGGRTTTGCTTTTCAACTTCGGGAGAAACTGTTCCCCCTCCTCTTGTCCCTTTGAGGTGCATCCGACTCGCAAAAGCTGTGTAAGAATAGCTTGGCTGTTTGTACATAAAGAACTGCCAGGGAAACTTTATAGCAGCAATCACCAGCTCCTACAGGAGCTCAGCAAAGGAACATTAATAAACATTAAAGAGCAGCGTAAGCTTGGCATCTTTCTAATTAAGAGAGGAAGAGCCCGGCGGATGAGGTCAGTCCCCAGATGGGGTTGAAGGGCAGTGTAAGCTTGAGAGAATAAATTCAACGTAAAGGTCATCTATACGGATTAAATGATCTGAACAGTCAATTCCAGAGCCATCTCCTGCAATTAATATTTAATTAAAAATAGAAACACTATAAAGTTTAGCTTTTAACCAGCAAAATTCTTTCATGTCCCATAAAACCTTTAAATACAAGACCATGCATCCTTTCTCTCTCCCTATACAAAGTAGGCTTCTGTGGTTGTGAGTCAGCCAAGAGAGGGCATTCCAAGGGCAGACAGCCTTTCCACCTTTCAAACCACTTGAAATCTGTTCCTAGTGACCAGAGACAGCATTTAACAGCGGAAGGGTTTTTTTCGGTTTCATTCAATTGAGAATTAAATGCAATTTCTAATCAAATATTCATCCAAATACATAATGAATTGAAAGGACTGGATTAACCCATGGTCAGCAGCAATTCCATGCTTCAGAGGAGGAGGAGATGGAGAAGAGGCACTTGAGGATGGTTCGAGTGCAATCTGTTGGTCTCCAGACCCAGAGTGATCCGAGCCTGGCACATCCCGACCCCACTGTCCAACAGCTCGGAACCAGCAGTTACTAAGGAACCAATCGTATCCTTTCACTCTGCTTTGCATGTCTCCCTGGACCTCTCCTGAAAGTGCCTCCAGCGTTTGTTTAGTGTGATTTGAAATGTTCTGTCTCTGCTGACCTTGCTGCCCAAGAACTGGGCCACCAGGCGAGCCACCAGAGGAATATTTGTTCTTCAGCACTGGAGTCCTTTGTAACCTACTTCAGAGTGTTTAACCTACACCACCAGAAAGGCGTTGGAAAAGGAGGTGCAGACTCACCAGGTGAATTCTCACATTTGGAAAACGCAAGGAAAAGTCCCTTTGTTTCTACAAAGTCCTTTCGCTGGGGTGAAGTTGGAGAGATTTAGGTCTGGTTCCCAGCTCTGTTACCCATTCCCTGCTTGGCTTTCCAAAGGCTCACCCTCTCCAAGCCTCAGTGCCCTGGGAGTGGAGATAATACTAGCTCGTTTCCATAGGAGCTGGAGATATTTTCCACAGTGCTACGAAAATAAGAAGTGATCCAGTTCAAAGACTTGTTTTTGCTTCCCTCAAAGTCAACCGTAAAATTCCCCTCACTTTAGCAGTGCAGGATCAATGCTTTTCCCTTTAAATGCTTGATAGAGCTTCCTCCCTTTATTCTTGGAACTTGGGGTCTTACTGGTTATTTTTAGTTATTACACGAGATTTGGTTTTGCTTCCAAGGGTACCAGAGGTGTAAGCCGAGGTCTCCATGGATCTGACTTCCTGGAGCTCTCTGCCTCCCTCGCTGCTTTCAATGTTCCTGGGAGCTGTGACCTTTCCCAGCCAGTTTTTCTGGTTCACCCACAGCTTTGCTCAGGGAAATTTCTCAGAGGAGTCTTTGCCACTCCGCTGGCTATTCCCTGGCTTTGGAAAGCTGCTGTTAAACCTCTCTGAACCTGCACCAGAGCTGGGTAATCMTCCGTGGAAGGAGGCAGAACCATCAACATTCACAGGAGCATCCATCCATCAGGAAGGGAGAGCAGGCAGGGAAAGGCAATCAGCTTTCCTGAGAGTCCAATAAGGCAGCACAATTAATCTCTTCACTTCTTACCCAACCCCTGCTGCATATAGAAATTAAATTAGCAGCCATATATATATATATATATACGCACACACATATATGAAATACCCTCTGACTTAAATGGCACTTCTAACTCGGAGATAGAAGGCAAGAGGTAGAACTGGTGAGGATATCAAGACAACACATTCTCCATCATTCCTCCCGTGACCCAGAGATGATTCCCATGCAATTACAAACACGTAAAAAAACCCCTTTGAAGCATCTCATCTTTTTGTTACTAATTCTGGTTTGCAAACAACTGCCTGGTGTTACTGTTGAAATATGTCAGAGCTGTTAAATGTTTGTATAAATAATAAGTGGAAGGGCATGTACTAAGACTAAGGTCTCTCTGCATCAAGACACAGACAGTGTTATGTTTTATTAATAACAATTTGAAAACCACAATGAAGTAGGGAAATGGCTCCTGTGCCAGGGTTTAAATCCCTGGTTCACAACCAAGCACAGCCCAGAGGGTCGTGGTTCTAAGTCTGTCATACTGACCTTAGCAGAACATTTACACTTCTGCACAGACATTGAAGAGCTGTAATTATCTTTGCCAGTGCTCATTGTTTCTCAGTGCAATGTGTGTAGGGATGGACAGGCCCAGGACTGGTGGAGAAGCCAACACTGCTGAGTGAAGCAGACCAATGGTCTGTCCATATTCACTGTCTGTAACACCCAGAACACCTTCCAGGGGTGTGCTCTTCTATACACAAAATCATTTTTCTATGAATCACAGAATTACAGAATCATAAAGGTTAGAAATGACCTCCAAGACCATTGAGTCCAAGCTTTGACGAAACATYGACTTGTCAACCACAGCAGAGCACTGAGTGCCACATCCAGTCATTCCTCTTGTCCTGTCCCTTGTCCCGACCCCCCCGGCTGCTCCCTCCTGTCAGGGAGTTGTGGAGAGCCAGAAGGTCCCCCCAGAGCCTCTCTTACAATTTACTGACCCCTCAAAAACAGGGAAAGGGACAAATGCTATTTTTGAAAAGCTTTTCCGTGTCTTTGTTCCTTCACATGGTCTCTCTGTTCTCTGCATGGTCTTCACACCTTGACACCACTGCCATGAGGTTCCCTCTTTCAGCAACGGGGCAATCCCTCCCTGGCTGCACCACGACCTTTTCTGGGGTTGTGCCACCTTCCCAAGGTCACTTCCCAGGCCTGAGCTGAAGGGCCTGGCCCGAGTCAATATTCTAATGCTGCAGAACTGAACAAGGTTTGTGCCTCTAAAAGCTAAACTTTTCCATGATATCTTTAGGACAGCTGTAAGAATCATCCTCTGATTTCTATCCACGGGTAATTGTGCTACAATTATGGAAAAAAATATTGTGTCATGGGTGTGCGTACGGCGGTGATCTCAGCAGAAATTGCCTCGCGCGTTTCTAAAAATGCATTTTCCCAACCCTTTACGCACAATAGGCAGTGACAGACGGAGTCTGATTTACATAAAATGACACAAGCATCAAGTTCTTTTCAAGTCAGTCAAAGATTCCAAAATAGCATTGTGGGGAGCTTTCAGCCTCGGGCTGTGTGTGTGTTACACTGCGAAATCCCTGGCGAGGGTTACGATTCTTTCTACTTCTGTGCTTCAAAAATGACTCGTTGGAGCACACCACCCTTCCCAGACGGGTTTGAAGAACAGTCACATTCTTTAAAACAAGAACTACAGCATAATCAGTTCAAACACCAGGACTTGGGTACAACTTTTTTTCTTTTTTTTTTTGCAACTTCAGAATTCAAAGATTCCCTCCCATACAAAAAATGTGCAGCAGAGCAGCTGAAAGGGCAGATTTTACAACTCGGGAAGGTTCTGGGGATTGCCATCCTGCCCTGCAYGCACTGCAGTTCTGCCCAGAAGGGCATCTCTGCTTTCCACGGCCAAAGTGCTGGGAAGCCACAAGGATAAAACTGCAGCAGAGYGAGCTCCAACACCTTTACAGCCAGGCAGAGCCACCCAACAAAGAACAAAACATCCTCAGGATGCTCTGCATAGAAATATGACTTACAGCAACACCAAGGCCAAAAACTTGAGCACTGCTCCAGATATGTCCCCTCTTTTTGTAAATCTATACACCATCCTGTGGCTGTGAAATACTGACTGCCAGATAACTCATGAATATAAATGCACTTTTAAAATGACCCAGCTGAAGGCCAGCCCTTACTTATCAACAGAGTTTGTTATGTGTGAAAAACCACTGAAAGTCAAGCTAGTCCATTTACTTGCCCAGAGGACCTTACAGGAATGTACATCTGAAACAGCAGTGAACTAATACCTTATGAATATTAAAGACCTCCCCAAACAGCTTCTTCTGCCCCTGGTGTAAATTGGAGAAGTGAAACATCAAAGCAGCCTCCAAGGAATGAATTTTGTTGACATTTTGCTTCGATAAAAAACTGATCTTGGTTAAGCCACACCTAATGTTGAAATACCAGCAAGTCCAAAGGCAGAGAAAGCTACACTGGCAAGCAAAAAAAAAAAGGAAAATAAGAAGTATCTCAGAGATTTGAGGCTGATCTAACATCTCAGCACACCTGCCCTTCAGGGGAGCTCAGCCAGGTGGGACACATCCCTCCAAGCCATCGGAAACCCGGCACACAGAGCGGGTAATTCAGAGGGAAACTCCCGGGAATTGTGTCCTGCAGTCCCTGACAACCTCCCAGGCTGGGGGCCGAGGTCAGTCTCTGCCTGGCTCCAGCAGCTCCTCACCGAGCCCGTGAGGCTCTGGACAGCTCCTCATTTCGCCCTGGCCRTGCCTCCCTCGCTGGGTTATCCGCAGGGTCTTCCAGGAGGCCAAGAGCCGCGTCCTGCCGCGCGAGGGGCTCCGTCAGCCGCCCCGCAGGGTCGCGGAGCCAGCCTGGCTGCTCTGAGCTCCTCACCCCGGGGCTGGGCAGACAGATCCACCCTGCACACGCACCGGTCCTGAGCTCAGCCGAACAGAGGGCGTGGGAGAACTGAGGGGATATTGAATGAAGCTGAGGTGAACCTTCTGGGGAAATTCAAAGGAACGCAGTTGTGGAGTATGAGCTTTTACCTATTTCTCCCTTTTTATTTGGCAAATACTTATGGGCAAACTCCGTGTTTAATGAGGAAGAAAGCTCTGATGAAAAGATACACATTTTTTTTAACATCTTTAATCTGAATTCTTGCTGGTGCTGCATGTTTTCCCACTAGAATGCTTACAGGTGATGAGGTTACCCTGCAATTTTTTACTGATTACACCCAGACTGAATTAGGTACAGGAGATAGATATACAGATTTATACATATGTATGTATAAAAACTTCAAGATAAACACAAAACGTTAAGCTCAGCAAAGAGAGCCCTAATCCCTCAGCAATTTGAGAGTGCCAGTGTTATGTATCATGTGCAATGTACACAGATTTTTTGCAGCACAAAGAGAGGGGCCTTGTCTGCAGTGGCATTGATCACTTGACACCCTCGCCCCGGCTCTAAATTTGTCCAGGACACACTGAGGTGTCATTTCCAGCAGGACTGGGAATAGAATCGAGGCTCTCTCCCTGACCCAGCTCTGATAACAGAGGAAGTTTTGTTCTGAACAGGGAATTGCTCAGTCACCTTGAGCCGTGTGGGACAGGGGAGGAACAGCCCCTCCTGGCTCACTGAGTGTCCTGGGCAGGGCTGACAAGGTAATTCTGCTACTGGGAGCTGGAGCCTTTCATCTCCAACCTTCTGCTTTAAATCTAACCAGAAATTAATTTAAATCTCAGTGCAGACTAAAAGTCTCCCACTCCCAACAGGAACTGGTTGTGTGAGAAACACATCTCAGATTCTGTATAAGCCATGAAGAGCCAGGTAACCACAGCAGCTGATATCAGCATTGATAAATATAGACCCTTCTTATATAAGGAGGGACATTCAGGTCGTTGATTTTTTAGGAAAATGTTCTCATTGATTTCCAATAGGAAATTCTGATCTTAAATATTGTCTAAAACGGCATTTTGATATTATTAATGCCTTGTACTGAATAATATGAATGCTTAATCTAAGTGTAAATAATGATTATGAAAATACCTGCTGGACACCATCAGTGCAAAGAGCAAAGTCCACTCTTTAAAGAGCAAGAGGGAACACTGCGGATCAGAGGGAAGGAAATGAGAGCTCCTCGCTTCAGGCAAGGGAAAGGAGGAGAAAAGAGCTGCTTAGGCTGCCCAAGGTCGCACAAAGAGCCAAAAGTCACATCCCTTAGAGCCTCCTGCTTTACCATCCCACAGATGACATCTCCAGGTCTCCTGAACCAATCAATCTCCAGCGAAAGGAAAGAGGAAGGAATGGGAAGCTGCTTTGGGCTAAATCCCTTGCTAGAGATGACAAATGAAGGACAAACATGTAAAGTTTATCAACTAAATAAATCTTAAAATAAAAGGATTTGGGAGCACTGTCATGATCTCAGTGCTTACATCAAGCACAAGCTGTGCATATCTTCATATTACAGTTACTGGTAGGAAAACATAAACTGGATTACCAGGGCTTAGTGCTTAAGCAGTCTGTTCCACCAGGAAGGCAAGGAACTTTGGCTGGTCTGATATTACAGATGAGATTTAGACAGGACAGAGAAAAGACAAGGATCAGACTGTTTTTTCCTGTTCAAAGCACAAAGATTATACTAAATAAATAAAATTAAAATCACAAAACCTTACCAGCTCATGCTCATAAATCCRAGCAAGGCTGGAGCTGTGTGAGCTCTGTGAAGTCATCCAGAGTTTCATCCTCATTTTCCTGACATGTTATAAAACCTGTCAYGCTCTCACTGATGGGCAGGGAAGTTTTACTGCTGCTTGCAGGGGACAGGGGTTACTGTAGGAGATACAATTATTAAGCACAATGATGGGAATAAGGCTCATTTTACCAGGAAAACTCTGGTTCCATTAAAACCCAAACCCACACATTCATTTTAACAGTGAAATTATTTAATTTTTAGAATAAAAACAGCAAGAAAAATTCCCCCCAACACCGCAGCAGTTCCAGTCAGGATGCACCACCTGGGCTCCTGCAGCAGCCAGAGCCAAGCACAGGGACTCACAAAGGCTGGAAAAGACCTCCAAGACCATCAAGTCCAACCTTTCAGGAACAAACAGCTGTAGCTGCCCAAATGTTTGGTCCAAGCCCCTTGCAGCATTCAGCTGACATCAAATGTGTCTGACAAGGGCAGGACAAACCCCAATGTCCCCCCCACAGGACACAGAGGCTGCAGCCAGGGACCAAACCCGGCACCTGGGACCAGCAAAGCTCTCTCCAAGGAGAGCTGCACACGGGAATTCCCTCCAGGATGTGCTGGGGATTCAAGGAATTACAGTTAATTTTCACTGGGGTGGAAGGGTCTGCAGCAGAGCACAGCCAACAAACCCGAAACTTAAACACAGCTGAGCTCAGACTTAGAYCCAGCCTTATCACTTCTGGGGCTCATCTCAGCCCATCTCCGCTCAGCCACCCTGCTCAGCCCGGCTTTGACTGCACAGCTTTATCTGTGCTGCTCTGCGGTTTGAGCCCCTGGATTTAAATACTAAAAATCATATTCCCTGTGCTACAGCTGTGGCTACCAGGCTGGATGGGGCTTGGAGCACCCTGGGATAGTGGAAGGTGTCCCTGCCCATGGCAGGGGCTGAAATGAGGTGAACTTTAAGGCCTTCCCAAACCAAAACATTCAGGGATTCTGGGATTCTGTTCTGAGCTTCAGCAGCTCCGCAGTCTAGGGAAGGATGTCCTCCGTTCCTCTTGCCTGTCTCCCTCAAAACGAAGCAAAGGTGATTCCCCTAAGAACTGTTCAAATGTGAGATATTTTTAGAAGGCATTTTTGATCTAACACTGGATAAAAGAGGGTTTAGACTTGCAGGGGCTTAACTGCCCCAGGAATACAAAAGGCACGAAATGTGCAGAAGTCAGAGAAAATCCATGTACTGAATCCAGCAGCTTAAAGGTCAGGCACTGATTTTCCTAAATCAGGAGGAGTGAGAAATGGGGTTTATTTCCCATTTATTCCCATCAGTCTATTCTCCCAGGTAAGAAGCCACAGGACAAGAGAAAATGGCCTTAAGTTGTGCCAGGGAAGGTTCAGGTTGGATATTGGGAAAATTCCTTCACAGGAAGGGTTGTCAAGCCCTGGAACAGGATGCCCAAGGCAGTGGTGGGGTCACCAYCCCTGGAAGTGTTTGRAAGTTGTGTGGATGTGGCACTGGAGGACATGGCTCAGTGGCGAACATCATGGTGGTGCTGGGCTCATGGTTGGACTTGTTGATCTTAAAGTTCTTTTCCAACCTTAACAATTCCATGATTCTGTCCAAGCCCTGTAAACAAACCCCAAACACCCAAAGACACAAAGCTCTGGCACTTGGCTCTGCCTCACCGGATTCCCTGGCCAGCCTGGGCAGGACTGTGTGTGACCTGTGTCACTCTGGGGGGCTCTTCGGGACCTGTGTCACTCTGGGGGGCTCTTACAGCTGCCACAAACTTGTGGGGAGAAAGGATGGATCCAAGTGGGGAAGCTGCACGCCTCGTGCAGAACACACTGCCAGGCACCTGGATCCTGACATCCCTCCTTGCTCCGTGGGAAAGGCAAGAAGGAAAATGCCTGCTGCAGATCCGGGCTCCTGGTTGTTTGTTTTAGGGGGTTTATGTTTTGTTTTGGCTTGGGTTTTGTCGGCTTGTTTATTCCAAAATCACCTCGGGAAAGGAGGTTGCTGCGCATCACTCCCTCAGATAAATTCCAGTGCAGGAATCTGTGGTGGTTTGTACCTGGAGGAAGGATGGGGAATCAGTAATTGCAAGAGAATGAATTCACAGTCAAGTGTTTTATGAAGGCATCGAGTCAGACTCAGCATTCCAAGTGTTGTATCTACAGGGAAAAGCTCAACTTTTCAAGGTGCATAAATAGCAACAGGAAGAAGATAGCACAGGAATGTTCACCTTTCTCCTGGGAGATCTGAGGGAAAATAAAGGCTGAGGGGGGAAAGGGGAAATTCTTCACAGCAGACACGGGAATGAAGTAACAGATGATGGTTTAAATCTCAGATTGTGCAAGTAATGATGAAAAATCTTCTAAGGCAGGAAGGGAATTAGAAAATAAAACCTGCTGATGGGAAAGCCATGAATTTCCCAACTGTACAAGCAGTGATGGGAAGGGCCAGACAGAGGATTTAGGACTAGACAAAAGATTTACTGGTAGAAGCTGCAAAATGGTAATGTTACTGTGTAGTTGCGGCACCAGAAAATGAGGCAGACAACTGAGTGATTTGGTTTTTTTCTGAAATACTTATGAATGTGCATAAAAATCTGGCTGTTCAAATGCAAAAATATAAGGAAAAGGACCTGAGGTATCTAGAGAGACAGGAAGCATCACTCAGCTTGGTCCCGAGATGCAGATCACAAGTGATTTATTCTCATAATCTGCTGCTATTCATGCAATACTCAAACACACTTAGAGAAACAAAGCAGGGTTTGATTTTGGTGATTGTCCCTTCGTGTACTAATTATTTTTATTAGCAAGTTAATTTTCAGCACAAGCTGTCTGCCGCCTCATCTGGGAGGAACACATTTGTAAAGCCAAAAGTTCAAAATGTGAGCGTTGCCCCAGATCAGGAACACGGAGCACGTTGCAAACCCCRCAGCGACCGCCCCGCAACACGGCCCTGGAGCTCAGGGCCAGGGGCACAGACATCCCAGCCGGGCACAGCCTCGGCCACACGGGCCCTGGCACAGCCCCCGRGGCCAGGGGCAGCAGGGTTTGTCCCGGGCACGGCCAAGGGGCATTCCAGGAGATCCTGCCCAGCCCCGCCGGGCGGGATGTGCGGATTCCCACTGAGCCCCCTGGAAGCAGCCCCGGCCCGGGGGTTTCAGCTCGGGGTCACTCATCCCAAAGCCACCCCAGATGAGACCTGGGGTGGCAGCAGGGCCCTGCTCCCCGCCCTGAGCCCCCCCTGCACCAGCCCTGGGACCCGTCAGAAGGACTGGGGCTGTTTGGGGTCCCTGTTCCCGTTCCCCAGCCCCGGGGGTGTTTGCGGTGAGAGCCTGGCCCGTCCTGCTGACTCCTCCAACTGCACAAAAGGGAATTTTACACTCTGGCAAACTGCCCACCTGAATTCTGGAGGAGGGAGAAAGGAGAAAACAAGTTTTGACTGGTAACATTTAAGGTGACACTATCAATCACTGGCAAACTTCAACGACTCCAGTTAATTTTTGCTGAGAATGATAAAACACTCCAACGAAGAAGAAAATAACAGGGACTTTCATGCAGGGCWATTTCTCTTCTTGATTTTCCTTCTATTTGAAAGAAAAATCCTGTTAAATCTGCAGTGGTTTTAATCAAATACAGACAAAGGAAATTGAACTATTCACAAACCAACCTTTATTTTCAATTGGCTTTTGTTACTTTCACTTGAAAAGTTTGTGGTTTGGATTATTTTGTTTCCTAGCAAAAGTCTAAAACATTTCAAATGAAACTGGTATTTGTGAGCATGCTCCTGTAGTGCACCTTTGAAGAAAGAGAAGTCTGAAATAGAATAAAATATTCAAGCAGCCCTAGACTCGGAACACTTCCCTGGAGGCGTCGAGCTGGCAGCATGTAGGTGAATTTTATTTCCTACTCACAAAAATTATCTGTGTGTTATTAACAGATGCTTAGGAGAACAAAWGGAAAAGATGTTCTAAAATACAGATAAAGGTGGATCCTGGAGCCTGAGCTCCTGGCACTCCAAGGGATGAAGGCCAATCACTGAGGGGCAGCAGAGGGGTCGGAGAGTTTGTGACTTCCAGGAGGTCACTTTGAGGCTCGTGGTCGCTGTCGGGGGGAGGGATGGATCCTGCCTTTCCTCACATCCCACCTGTGCTCTGGAAAGCAGCTTGTGGGACCCTGAGTCTGCTGCATCCTGTAATCACACAGAAAACCCCACGTGGTTTGGGCTGGGAGGGAACCTTGAAGCTCATCCAGTCCCACCCCCTGCCATGGGCAGGGACACCTCCCACTATCCCAGACTGCTCCAAGCCTCGTCCAACCAGGCCTTGGACACTTCCAGGGATGGGACAGCCACAGCTTCTCTGGGCACCCTGTGCCAGGGCCTCCCCACCCTCACAGGGAAGAATTCCTTCCCAATATCCCATCTATCCCTGCCCTCTGGCAGTGGGAAGCCATTCCCCTTGTCCTGGCACTGCACACCCAAGCAAGCAAAGTCTCTGCCAGTATTCCCAGCAGGATCATTCCCACCAGACCCCTCCCAGAGCAGCTTTTGGTGCCGTCCTCTCGCTGTAGTGGTGACAACAGGGTCAGAGTGGTTTGTGCTGCACATTTGGCTGCTCCACAATCTGCTCTGGGCAGTCCCATCTGCACGTGTGGCACAGCCCTGGGAGAGGCTGCAGCCTGGGTCCATGGGACAATCCCTGTCCACGAGACCTGCAGCTCTCCTGGATTAAATCCTCTCAGACAGTCTGAGAGATGCTGTTGTGCCTTCCTGGTGGCTGCTCCCAAAGGATAAAGAATAAAACCAAGGGATTGTCCAGAGCAGGTTCAGAGCATTTGGCTTCCAGTTGGAAAAAAAAGGAAATAGATGCTCCGATTTGGCTGCCATGCACTTATCAGAATAAACTTCCTATGGCAGTGTGGTGTTTAAAGCTCACCTTTTTTTCATAAAGAAGGTGAAAGAGATGAAAGAGTGGATAGCATCAGAAAAAGGCATTTGTTTTCACTGTCTTCTGTGACAACCTTTGCTGCCCTGCACTGAGTAGGTTTGCAGAGGGGAATCTGTATTTCTCAGGGGCTTATTATTTATTTTTATATTCTGCTATACATGAAAGGAGGGGGGGAAATTGATTTCAAGGCTTCCAAAAATTCAAATTTTATTCATAGAAAAGAAAGCAGAAGGAGCAGGGCTCCGAGGAAGGAATGCTGAAGTCACCTGGCTTTCAATAAAGTCTGCAGCTCACCAGCCACAGTGCTCCTTACACCCCAGGAACAGACGAGAGCGGGATTGGGAGGGATGGGACAACAGTTCTGCAACCACAACAGAGCCTTTGTGGAGCACAGGCTTGCACCTGCTCTGGGACGAGGCATTCATATTTACTGAAATAAGGCCATTACGAAGGAGTCATTGAGTGTCTCAGCCGAGGCAGAGCAGAGCTGCCCTGGCCCAGCGAGCTCCTGCGCTGCCCAGGGAACACCCTGGGGCAGTTGCAGAGTCCAGCACGTGCTGGGTGCCACCTCCCGAGGCTTCCTGGGGTCTCACGTTCTGTCCATGCCTCTGCTGCTGCCCTGGCTGACACCAGCCAAGCCCAGAGTGGATTTTGGGATCTGTGCCGTGTCTGCAGCCAGATTGGCAAAATTATTTTGGTGTGCAAAGAGCAAACAGCATCAGGGCTGCACCAGTGCTCCGGTGATCCCTCTCCAGCTCAGTTACCCCTGCACGTGGAGCCCTGCCCAGCTGTGACTCTGCTCATGGGCCAGGCGGGGCTGGGACGGGGCAGAGCCACCGGGAGCAGGGCAGGGCCAGGCTGGAGGGCAGATCCAGCAGGATGTACCCGAAGGGAGCCTACAAGAAACATGGAGAGGGACTTTTTGCAAGAGCACAGAGTGCCAGGACAAGGGGAATGGCCTCCCACTGCCAGAGGGCAGGGTTAGATGGGATATGGGGAAGGAATTCTTCCCTGTGAGGGTGGAGAGGCCCTGGCACAGGTTGCCCAGAAGAGCTGTGGCTGCCTCTGGATCCCTGGAAGTGTCCAAGACCAGGTCGGACGAGGCTTGGAGCAACCTGGAATAGTGGAAGGTGTCCCTGCCCATGGCAGGGGTGGGACTGGATGAGCTTTAAGGTCCCTTCCAACCCAAACCCTCCCTCCCCAGCCCCTCACTGGAGCTCATGAGCTCTGAAAGAGAGATCCAGAACCCTGAGATGCTCTCCCAGCACCCAACATGCTCTTACAACATTTGCAATATTATTTGTGATTTTACTGAAGGGCAACGAAGCAAACTCCTTCCAAATCTTCCTGATCTCAGTAATATCCTGGACACACAGACTCATCCCACAAGGACCTATTCCATGTTTGAACTTCTGGATTGACATTTGGCCCATTATTAACAGGATTTGTCCCTTCCAGGACTCGAGCAGCCTGCACTCGAACGGTTCCTGCAGAGCTCACACGTGCTCTCTGCAACACGAGCGTTTGGGAGCTCCTGCACTCCCTCCCATCACTGGAATATAGCTTTTATTTACAATGCAGGCCTGATCCAAGTCAATTCTCAGCTCCTTTCATCTGTCACTATCTGATGACAAATRTCACATTATTAGATCACTTTCCCCTGGAAGGGACAGAAGTAAATACTCAGGGAATATCAAGACCTTGGATTGCATTTTACACCTCAGGAAAGGGAAGCTTCAATCAGCTCTGCCCCAAACTAACTGGAACTGTCTTGACACTGCCCATTGAATGAAGTGAGCTTCCAGTCCCACTATTTAAAAAAATTATGGTGGAGACAACCGGCCAGAGACAGAGGGACAAAGATTTTGTCCCTCTCTGATCAAT
This sequence comes from Amblyornis subalaris, assembly GCA_018881555.1. NCBI lineage: Eukaryota > Metazoa > Chordata > Aves > Passeriformes > Ptilonorhynchidae > Amblyornis > Amblyornis subalaris. The sequence continues at coordinate 1,437,284 of JACAXG010000148.1, read as the reverse complement.
CCCCCAGAAAGGCTACAGAAACCTGACACAAGATGCAGGCACTGCATGGCATTTCTCTGCATTATAACTGCATTTATTGCCTCTATATATGTTATATATTCATCTTCCAGGGCATCTTCTGACCAGTGCAGAGATGTCTGGGATGTGGAATACTCTATTCCAAATACTCCATCACAACTCGCTCCCTTTTCTTCCGGTTGCTTCTTCAACTTCTTTGAAACTGCTTCCAGGTTCAACTTTTCCAGAGTCTGAGGCTTTCAAAAAGCCAATTCTTAAAAAGCTAATTAGTTCCCCATAGGCTTTTTTGGKTTTTTTTTGACTCAGTAAATATTTCTGAGATTGCTTTTTGTATAATCAGTGTTAGCAGCTCATTAAAATGCACAGTATGTGGATCATTTGGAATGTGACATGGCTCAGCATGGACACTCAAGCTGCTTAAAAAGACAGAAAAGTAAAAGATGAGGATAAAATGAAAGCGAAAACCCAGCATTTCCTCTAAGCTGACACCACAGTTAAGGATTTAAGACAGGGCAGGGAGCCTTCAACCCTGCTATTAGGTGAAAAGTCTAATTGCTCAATGCACTGCCTGCCCTCTCCAGCCTGTGTGTTTTCCAAAAAGATTCCTTTTACAGAGAGTTAAGATGCTAAAAAAAATGGATTCTCTGAGCAGGTAATTGTGTAAGGTTTTCACTCTGAGTAATATGAGGATTCTTCTTGAATTAATAATGAATGAAGTAATTTAAAAGGCCTTTAGTGTGTGCAGCCAGAAATAAATAATGCCTTAATCTGGGACGTTTTATTTTCCATTAAAACCAACACTTTTTAAAAAGCAGCATTACTGAGCAGCACTCAGTGGCTCACATGCCAGGTGCCTGTCTCAAATGGACAATAATGCTCAGGATTTTTCCCTAATATTCCCTGAGTATTCCTGACGTTTGATGGCTGCGGAAAACACGAAGGCTGAAAATGTTCCTTTGGGTCACGGGTGAAGGGCTGCAAAGCTGCTGCTTCACAGGAGTCCACGATGGTCTGGGTGGGAAGGCACCTTCCTGGTGCTCATTGTCCCAGGCTGTGAGACCAGACCTCTGAGCATCAGAGCTGACCCTGCCACTTCCCCTCGCTGAACCGGAGTGAAACAGATAAATAAACCCAAAGATCTGCCCTGGTGCCTCACCACGAGCCCTGCACGTGCCCCAGCTCTGCTTTGGGGGCCGGAGAGGGGCCCCAGGTGGTGGCTGCCCTGTACCACCCCAAGGGCTAATTCCTATAAATGGATTTGAGTCTTAGTGCCCACATCAGAATCTCAATTAAATTAAATATTGACTGAGAAGAACTTGCTGTCAGGTTCAGGGTGAAAAGTTTCAATTACCAAGGAGACAGGAGTTCTTGAAAATCACATCATCCTTTCACCCTTACCAGGAAAAACCCACGACGTGGAGAGACACATCCAGGGTGGGCTTTGTCAGCAAAGAAAGGAAGGGTCAGAGATATCTTTTTTGCTCATGTGTGACAATAATTCCCCACTATTATGATAAACTAGGGAGCTGCTTCTGCAGGGGTGAGTTGAGGGATGAACAGTCCTTGGTAGTGAACACTTTTCCATTCTGCTGACAGTAGATCCCCTTCGAGCAAGAGGCTGCCACAGAGCCCCCCAGGTCCCCACCCTGCCCTGAGCAGAAGTCAAGAAATGAACAGCTTAGAACAGGAAAAAAAGTAAACTTTCCTGGTTCAGGGAACCGTGGACCTTTGCAATTTGCCCGGAACAAGAGTCTGGAGGTGTCCCAGGCCAGGTTGGACAGGGCTTGGAGCACCCTGGGGTAGTGGAAGGTGTCCCTGCACATGGCAGGGGTGGGACTGGGTGCTGTTTAAGGCCCCTTCCAAGCCAAACCTTTCTGGGATTCCAAGTGTAGGAAGTGGATTCTGACTCTTTTCCTGCTGGATTCTTCATTCTTGTGCAGCTCAGCCAGACTTGCAGCACATGACCAGTGCTGCTGGGGGGTCTGAGGGGCTCTAGCTCGTACCAGCTGCTCTTCACTTCTAATTCCACAGGGCAGGGAATTTCAGAATGGCAGGAAATTACCACTGGTCCAGGAGCCCACTGAAATGTTTGCTGGTCACAGTCATCTGCTCTGAGAAATCACAGCCCAGAGAGCAGGAAACACCAAGGATGTGAAGTCTTCTCAATAAATTTCCAATCACAAGTCACTCTCAATGGGAGCAAGACCTGCCTAACCAAAAATGCTGTTAAGTTCAGCAGGCTAACAAAAAAACCAAACAAAAAATCTTAGAACGCTTTTTCTGATACATCTATGACTGCTGAAACTGAGATCTGAGGATCAAAATCTTAGATGACATGAAGCTAAAAAGCCCTGAGATTACTTTTTGCTAGATGGATCAGCTTTGCAAGAACTAAAGGGAACAGAGCTTCCTCTGAAAAGCTGAATTTATAAACACCAGGAATAACCTCCACACAACTGCCTTGTAAGACTGGAGGTATTTTCTCCAAAGTGAAATTCAGCTTTTCTTATATTATTGATTCTACACTGAAGTAAATTCCACTTTTTTCTCTGAATAACTGTTAAATCAACAGTTTAAAATGCACCCTTTTTGGTTTTTTCCTGTTAAAAAAATAGCCAGTGCTTTAATCAGTGTCATGGAAAAACCTGAGCTACCATAAAAAAGAACATCACCTCTTTTCCTTCGGTGAGATGGGTACGACACAGTAAAATGCTCTTTGTGTTAAGCAGCAAATTGCCCTGCACAACAGTCCTGATATTCCAGATTTCAGTCCCACTTTTGTTGCCTGCCCCAGCGACAGGGATGGCTGAGGATCAAGGCAGATGGTCAACACCCCCATGAAGGGAGAGCAGGCAGGACATCCATGACATTATCTCTGGAAATGGGTTTGCTGGCAGGGCTGAAACGCAGCAATTCCCCAGTCCGAGGAGGGGAATTTCCAGCAGTAGCTGGAGGGGAAAGGGAGAGGAGCAGTGACAGAGCATCAGCTGGGGTTTGCCAAATGCCAAGAATAAACAATCACCTTGGTACTGCTTCAAGACCATCTTTGAATAAGAACATTTTCATCTTTACAGTAACAGAAATCAGGGACGTGCTGTTCATCAGGAGCTGAGACAATGAGCACGGCTGGGACCGCGGTGTGAGCTGGGACAGTGCTGTGAGCTGGGAAATATGTGAACTGGGATCCTGGTGTGAGCTGGGATCATGGTGTGAGCTGGGATCATATGTGAACTGGGACCGTGCTGTGAGCTGGGACCATGGTGTGAGCTGGGACCATGGTGTGAGCTGGGACCGTGGTGTGAGCTGGGACC
>JACAXG010000148.1:1373758-1432988 GCA_018881555.1 Amblyornis subalaris | reverse complement strand
AGCTGGGACCATGGTGTGAGCTGAGATCATGGTGTGAGCTGGGACCATGGTGTGAGCTGGGATCATGGTGTGAGCTGGGACCATGGTGTGAGCTGGGATCATGGTGTGAGCTGGGACCGTGGTGTGAGCTGGGATCATGGTGTGAGCTGGGATCATATGTGAACTGGGACTGTGGTGTGAGCTGGGACCATGGTGTGAGCTGGGACAGGCTCCCCATTTGCTCTGAGCGATTCCTGGCAGGCACAGCGGAGCAGGACTCCAGCAGCTGGCACAGGTTGGAAAAGGGTGGAGAGCAGAGGGAGCAGTGACTGAAAGGCTCAGCTTCAGTGCCAGTCCCAGTCTGCAGAGGCACTGAAACCACAGGACCTGAGTCAGGATGGCAGAGCCAGCGTGGAGAGCAGGATTAGGGGGAGTATTAACGGAGGATATGCAGAGAGGCTCCTCTCAGCACTCCTGTGGCTGAAGCACCAGATAAAGTTGTTATGTCTCCATGAAGAAAACCATTCCCATCCTGCCGTGGCTCCAGTCCAGCCTGCAGGACTTTGGGAATCAATACCCATGGTGATCCCATCTCCCACCAAAACAGGTCTGCAAGGGCACGGGGCTCCTTGCAGGAGGGAGGATTCTCACCCTCCCGTTGTAATCCCTTTTTCAAAGGTCTCTAATAATATTTCTTCCCCTGCTCCGCTTAATGAATGGTAATAGGGAGCACTTGATTAGAAGCCTTTCATCATTTTAGGACTAGGGGCTTTAGCTTTGTGACCTACTTTCCCTGCCAATGAAATTCCATTTTTAGCTTCAACTCAAGGTCTGAATGTTACCCAAATTCAGACCATCTGTTTTAACTGCCTACAGGCTGAGGAGTTGATCCAAACCAGGAGGAATAAATGGAACCACTGTGTTCATATATTAAGGATTCTGCACCCTTTGTGTATTAAATAACCTACTTAGTTTATTCCCAAGTCCACATAAACACTCCTGTTTCTTTGGGCAGTTCCTGCTGTTGTTGGAAGGAATATTTGTGCCACCAGTTGCTCTCAGTTAGATCACCTTTCCTGTGCAACTGAAGGAATGAGCAGCCTACAACTGACTCCAAGTTCATCCCAGCCCTTGACTGGGCTTTGGTGAGGGTTGGTACAGGCCACCCTGGGAAATCCATCAGGGAATAACCTGCCTCTCTTCCTAATCCTCGCAGTTAGGGAAGCAACAGGACTTGCATCTCCTCGGAGCAGGACAATTTCAGATACATCTCAGCCCTTTTATCACACAAAACTCAGTAAGAAATATGAATTTATAAAGCAGAACAATATCAAAAGGCAACTTTACCTGGAAAATCCCTCCTAAGCAGCTGCTGACCACAGCTTTATAAAAAATCAGAGTGAATCCGAGTGCTGAAGATAAGCTGCTGCTGCTAGAGCTGATATGCATCTCCAGCCCTCGCCCCTCACAGCTTGGCTGAGGGATGGGATTGCAGCAGAATATCCAGAGCATCCATGAAAACATCACCAAATGAATTATGCCAGGGAAAAAGAAAACAGTAGTGTGAAACCATGCCAGATCTCGCAGTTGAATACCCAGCTGGGGAACTGCCCAGCTCCAAACAAGGCAGAAAATAAGTATATTTAATGTAAAAGAATCCTAGCATGAAATAGGCTCTGTACTTCCCCGGACATGGCTGATTTACTGTTCAGGGCTGTCATTTGACAGCCTGTTTGCAGATTCTCTTGCTTCAAAGCCACGTGGCTCTGTTTACAGCTCAGTCTTGCAGGAGGCACCGAGAGCCTCCAAGGTCCCAACCCAAACCAGTCTGTGATTCTGTGATCCTGTGGTTCTGTAAAACCCAACTGGGAACAGTCAAGGTCGAGCTGGACAGGGCTCTGAGCAACCTGATCCCACTGAAAATGTCCCTGCTCACTGCAGGGGGCTGGAATAAATGGCCTTTAAAGGGTCCCTTCCAACCCCAACCCTTCAGTGACCTCATGGCAGAGCAGCACAGGGGAGCAGCACCTGCCTGTGCTCCAGAGCTGTGGCTTTGGAGGGCTCATTCCAGCCGCGTGGATGAGACAGGCAGAGGAGTGATGAATTAAACCCCAAACAAAAGATCCAAGTACCCCAGCCCCTTGCCATAGCTGTTAATTCCCTGCTCATTCATCATGTGCAACACCCAGAGAGGAATGAGTAATATCTGCATTYGTTCCCGTTGGATCATTGGAAGTGACATGATCATTATTTCACCGAGGGTTCAAAGCAACATTAGCAGGATTACYTTGGACTTGCACCTATGAAATGGAGGGACAGGAGCTCCTCGGAGCTGTCACACGCAGTAGTCACAGGCTGGCAATGCAACTGAAACGTTCCCGCTGAATTTTAGCCATTTTCCCTCTCCTTTGTGCAAACCACAACATTGCCTAGTGAATTACTCACGGCATAGGAAAGGATCTCCTGCACCTGGAAAACTACATGCTAATTCCATGCTTTATTCCAGCTCTTTCATGCAAAAGGCTTTCAAAATCATGGTCTATTGTACAGTACATAATGTTATTATTCTGTCCTTATTGTCCTAAAAGCAGACGCTTACAGGCTGGAGCAAAATCTTCTTTTGACGCTCCTGTGCCGGGCAAAAGGTTACAGAGATAAAGCAGCTCCCAGAGAGCTGCTAATGCCCCTGTGAGGCAGAAGTACTAAATCAGGGGAAGAGCATTGTTTCTGCTCCCAGCTCCAGGGGATATTTCAGCTTTCCCTGGGTGTGAGAACCACCCGGGTTTGCACCGCTAGGCAGCCAATGGCCCTTGACCGCTTAAACAGCGTGACAAGGAAAAGCACAGCCCTGACCAGGGGATGAATGAGCCAGCTGTCCCCACGGTCCTGTGCTGGCCCTGGGACCTCACCCAGACCGCCAGGGGCACCTGGACCCTCTGGATGTGCTGCTCTGGGGGGCCCAAACACCCTCCTTGAGCCAGCTCTGGAAAAGAGGAGGCTGCTGGAGCTGATGCTCTGCCCAAGGACAGGGCTCCTGGTGAGAAGGAAGGGGTTGTCCCCCTACACTCTGCTCCTGTGGGACCCCAGCTGGGCAGAGCTGCCTCCAGAAAGATGTGGAGCTGTGGCAATGAGTCCAGAGCAGGCCCCTAAAGTTGGTCACAGCACCAGTCCTGTGGAGCCAGGCTGGGAGAGCTGGGGGTGTTCACCTGGAGAAGGCTCTGGGGAGACCTGAGAGCCCCTTCCAGTGCCTAAAGAAACCCGTGGAGACAACAGCTCCATGACAAGGGTAATTTATGACCCAGAAGCCCCTCCCCAGATCTGTGCCTTGTCCAGGCACATAAAAAGGCTGCAGGAAAASAGCATCCTCTCTAAAGCTGTTTCATTGTCACCACAGAGCTGTCACTGAACCTTCTGATGTCCCTGTACCATAAGATCCCGCAGCTATTATACTACAGTTCCCTGTTTCTGGGGCTGTGGCTGTYGCACAGAGATGCAGGATCATCAGAGGTGCTGTGAGGGGCTATTTTTAGAGTGACTCATTTGATGAGCTCTTCGGCACCTTATTTATTGCTGTCTCCAGCTGGGGAGCTCAGCAATGTCCAGACACCTCTGTGGCTAAAACCAGGACTCAGGAGCAGTGACCTCTATTTGATAACACTCCTCCACCGACAGGGAGAAAAACAACAGCCCATTATGTTGTCGAGGCTAATAGCTGCTAATTAGGGTGAGTGACATATGACCCCTTTTCTAGCCGAAGAACACAGAACTCATGCTAGAAATAAAAAAAACCAACAACTTGAAATCTGCATGCAGTGTTTTCCAGTCTAAAGGGTGACCACCTGAAAGTAATTTTCTAATTTTTTCCCCTGGTTTGCCTGTTTAAGGATTTACTTGAAGTTTGTTGTGTGTACAGTGAATCAGTCCCGGGGCTCACAGTATCCCTTGGTAGGAGATGGAATTGAAGGGACAGCAGGAGTAGAAAGGGGAGAAACCAAAGCTGTGCCGTTGGAAACATGGGATACCCCTGTGTGGAGGCTCTGGAATCACTGCCAGAGTGCAGAGAGCACTGAAGGGATGTGGCAGCAAGGGCAGCTCCCCCCATCACTCACACACCTTCCACAGGTGAGTGCATCTCACCTGGCACAGCCAGGGAGCGGAGCAAGGGATCCTGGAACGCTTTGGGTTGGAAGGACCTTAAGGCTCCTCTCATTCCACCCCTGCCATGGGCAGGGACACCTCCCACCAATGAACTTTCCACTGAATCCAGCACCTGGGAATGGGATCGAGCCGTTGCCATCCAAGTGGATTCCTGGCAAAACCAGCAGAGGATGCTTCCCCCAGGCCGATGCTCTGGGCTCTCAGCCTGCCCAGACGGACGAGGCYGCAGCCACTGCAGCCTGTGTCCCCCCAGGGTGTCCCCAAGGGCTTTCATTGTTCATGTTGGTCATGCACAGCACCAGGGGCTCACTGCTGGCTGCTGGGTGCAGCCAGGACACGGGGCAGCTCCTGCTCTGAGGAACCCAGCACCCCCTGAACCAAGCAGAGAGGAAGGGATTCATTGCCATTTCGGGAGCGGGGAGCCGAGGAACAGAAAGCTGAAATGATTTACTGGGGGTCACACTGAAATCTGCGGAATTCGCAGCCTCCTGTTGTGTTCATGCAGACTCAAACATCCTGTTAGACCCTCTGAGTGGTAATCATTACCCAACTCTTCTATCTCCTTGCTGCTCTAATGGGATTATTGATGAATTACTTAAAATGCACTTTCTGTAGAAGTTTTTTAGATGACAAGTTGCCTTTTACTAAAYAAATTAATGGGAAAGTTGAGTTCTCTCGTTCCAGTCTGGGGAAAAGAAGTTTTGGGTTTGAAATGCCTAATTAGGACTAACTGAAATCCAATAGCTGAGTTTATTTGGCACTGTACCTGTTATAAATATGCCATGGGGCCATTAGTACCTTGTGGTACCATCAGGACAGAAATAGTCTCTCCAGCAATTAATATTGCAGTAGCTGTGGATGTCAATAGAGGAGCAGAACAATTGCAGCTTTAGAGGTTCATTCCGAGCCCCTGTCAAAGTCAAAGGGAGGCTTCTCATGGAGTGCAAGGGGATCTGGATCAAGCTCCAGCTGGGTTTGACTCTGACAAAAAAAGCTCAGATATTGCCAAACTTCAGGTCTGACATCTCCACGTGACAGGTCAGCCAGAAAGGCTGGGAACACATTCCCAAGTGCCTGACTCGAGCCGGCCCAGAGGGAAGAGTCCAGGAGAATCCTCCCCAGAGAACTGCAGTAGACCCAGCACCAGCGTTACAAATTCCAGGTTTTGTCCCTGTGCCACCTGCTCCAGCTACTGCAAAGTTCCTCATTGTGGCATCTCCTATAAGAACAAAATGAAGTTCTCCATCTCCCCTGGAGAATCCTTCCTGCTTCAAGGGCCTGATCTGTCCTGATGGTGTTTGAAAGCACCTTCTCTGAAGGCCCAAGTAATGAGGTAACTCTCAGTCTGCACGTAAGAACAAAACTCTCTGAGACAGACTGTGAGCCAGACACTTATTATTATACTTTCTACAGACGCACAGAAGGGCTTTCTCTCCGTGCTCCGGGTCACTGAGATCGTGTTTGAGGCATGTGATTAATTTTCAGCCCTATTGTGTTAAGGGCCAGCAGGAGAAAAGTGAGATTTTTAATTTTTTTTAGACCAGTGTTAAATGAGGTAGAAGAACTTGTCACTTAGCAAGAGCTTTGAAATGCTCTTTGCATAAAGCAGCAGCTAAAAAGTTAATAGACATGAGGAGCAATCTATTGATTTGAGGTATTCTGAGGGGTTTTAATGCCGGTGAAGGCAGCAGAAGGATTCTGCTTGGGATAAATAAGCCTTGGCTGATGAAGCCTGAAGCATTTAACATGCAGTGAGTCCTGCTTTTATTCAGCCCCTCATACCAACAAGTTCTTGCATGGGGGAAAGAAGTTAAGCTGACAAAAAAGGTGTTTTGAAATACTTGGTTTTGCCCTTGGATGTAAATTATTCTTAGCTCAGCTCTATTCCCCTCAAAGCCCGTTGTTGGTCTTAGGAAGCCTCAATTGTAATAAATGATTTTGCTTTTCAATATTTCCTGCACCAAGCACCAGAACATCTCAAAGATGACCACGGAAATCCCAAATACCATCTGATAGCAACCAGAGGCTTCTCTAGAGTTCAGTTTCCAGATTTTCCACAGAGCAGAGGGGCCCCAGCCCTTGCAGCATTTCCGTGGCCTCCTCTGTACTTGCTCCAGCAGCTCCACATCCTCTTTATGCAACACAAATTACAACAGAAGATTGTTGGGTCCAACCCAGTGCAGAGCTTTGTAGGAATATTTTTCAGCTGGTCTCATATCCCTGAGAATTCACCTTTTACTGAATGCAGACTTTCCAAATGTCTGACTGTGCAGATGGCCAGGAAACTGCTGGGCTTTGAAATGGAAGTGTAAATCAGTCCTCATTTGCACCTGGATGCCAGGGAATGAGAATATATGAACCTGCTCCCCGGCAGACGTGCGGGTTTGGGTCTGCTGGAGCTCATCTGCGGGAGAGGTGGGTACAGAACGGGTGAGGGTGTGAATTCAAACCCCCAGCAGCTGAACCAGCACACGCATTCTGCAGCAGAGGTGCCTTCCTGTGGTTCAGCTCAGCTCCCGGCCGAGGTGTGGTGTCCGAGCTGAGCTCAGGGGACAGCCCCACAAACCGGCCCTGCAGGGAGGAGTTCTGAGCTTCAGCGGGACCTGACGAGGCTTTGGGCTGAAGGAGGGGCTTCCCTGTCTGTTTCTCCCGCAGGTACGGGGACATGGTGCCCAAGACGATCGCCGGGAAGATCTTTGGCTCCATCTGCTCGCTGAGCGGGGTGCTGGTCATCGCTCTGCCCGTGCCGGTCATCGTGTCCAACTTCAGCCGCATCTACCACCAGAACCAGCGGGCGGACAAGCGCCGGGCGCAGAAGGTGAGCGACCCCGGGCCCTGCCTGTCCCCGCGGGCTGGGGGGCACAGGGACCCCCGTGAGCACTGCAGGGATGGGCCTGGGTGAGCCCTTCACCTTCACACCCCTGTACAGGCACCGCCCGCTCCCTGCGCTCTCGGAACATCCACTCGAAACCATCCCCAAAACGAGTCCCACGCCACACCCAAAACCTGCCAATCCCCCCAGGGCTCTGGAAAAGGGACACAGAATAGACAAAACCCACCCATAGCACCCAAATACACCACAAACAACACAAATGACACAGAGGAAGTGCCCAAACTCACTGGCCACCCACACCCTGCAACAGGCACCCCTGCAAACCTACTGCCCCAAAACAAGGTGAAGCACTGAACTGCCAATCCTCCCAAAACAGAACAAAATATGCCACAGTAATCCCTGCTTGGCTTTTCTCCAGGACTTGTGGTCTGAAAAACCATTGTTGTCAAATTCCAGCTACAGAACCCCCTCCAAGTGTGTTTTGATGTTTGGATGCACTGCCTGGCACCCAACCATGAGCCACATTTCACCTCCATTAATGTAGGAAACACACACAACTGGATGGATCCTTGTACAAAACTTCCATATTATATCTCAGTAAATGACACACAGATAACAACTTATTTAGTCACATTTCTATCACAAGGAAAATAAACTCATGATCCTACAAAATTTCAACACTGGTCAACCCAAAGTAGGATCAAGATAATTTATACATCCTACTTTGGAAATAGAAGTGTTTTCCGTCAATATGCACCATCTAAGGTCCTCATTCCTTGCACACACTGTACTGGTGCATTTTCAGCATCAGAAGCAACGGGGCTGTTATTGCTCACCTTTCCCACATACTTGTCTGAAACAAATACATATATATATATATATATATATATGTGCACATAAACCCTTAAATCACCACCAGGAGCTGTTTATCCTTCTGGCTGCTTCATTCCTTGTTGTCTCTCTGTAGTTTGGAAAACACCCATCCAGCAACACGCACTTATCAGCACACACACCCCTCCAAGCTGTGGCTGTAACACTGGGAATACACAAAAGCCCCTGGAAATGTGAGGGGATAACTGAATATTCCAAAGTCTGAACAGTTTTTGCCAGTAGAAGCTCACTGAGTCACTAAGAGATATAACACATTTACTATATCTCTATTTCAATCTACTAAATTACACCACAGCCAGAATCAGATTTTTACAACAACTGCAAACTAAAGGCCTGAGGTTCTTTTTCTCCCCGTGGAATGCTGCCTGCCAGAAATTCAAGACTCAGGGGACCTGATGGAGAATAGTAGTAGAAAAAAGTGTTATTTCTGCTTCAGGCAAGCATCTGGGCCGTGCCTGCTTCTTGCATCTCAGAGAGCTGACAGCAGAGAGCTCAGATACAAGACCTACAAAACCACAAAATTTGGCAGTCAAAACAAAAAAGAGGAGTAGCAGAGAGACAGAATCGTGCAGGAATCAGTTGCAGCCTCTGTAAGTCACTGCTGGGTTTTACACATCCCTGCCTGAGGTCTGACATTGTAAATGGGAGGTGTTTTTGAGGGAGAGTTGTTTATTTGATCAGTCACACAACACAGTATAGATTAAAAATATGCAAAGATATCACAAAGTGCACTCTGTACCACGCACTGTTCTGTCAGCAGCCAAACAGAGGGATCCAGTATGGATCCTTACACTCAATAAATTTAAATCGTTTGCAGAGTGAGTTGCCCAAAGTGAGGCTGCACCCAGGCATGAGGAACTGGGATTTAACTTGGGACAGGAACAGGTGAGGTGCCAAAGCACAGGAAGGACAGGGGTGCCAGGGAGAGGTTTAAGGGGACAGTGAGCAATAGCCCATTCGAAGAACTGAAGACTTTGAGAGAAAGCATTTGTTCTACTGAAACAGCACAGAAACAGAGACAGGACCTGCTCCACAGCACAGCCCAGCACAGAGAAATGGGCCAGGCACGAGATTTGTGCCTAACCCTGGGTCACAATCAAAGCAGCTCCAGAACTGACTCCAGCCCTGTGCTCCTGGTTAAGGCATTCCCTCTCTCCAGGCAGCAAACCAACGTTTCTTCCTCTGATTCAGCTTCTCCCTTTATTCGTTGGACTGTGATCCACTGGGTGACAGGGAAAAGCACCACCACCTTTGATGCCAACGTGATTGATTGCAGCTTTTATAAAGGTTTGCTGTATTGACACACACAGTGTATAATTTCCCCCCATTTGAATTTCTAATTCCCTTGATATTGGTTGAATTTCTCAGTTAAGAAACTTTTCTCAAGTCAGAAGTGTGAGTAATTTTCACATGATCAGCACTGCATGAATACTAAAAAGAAGGCAAGAGAGAGAAGCACATTAATGACAGTCCCTCTGGAGATGGTCAGGATGTACAAAGGGACATTAAGGATCTGCTGTGATACTACACTTGTTCCAGCATCATCCCACACTGAACTGAATCCCAGCTTCAGAAACAGTTAAAACTCTGCCCCCATCTAATTAGAGTTACAAAGACATTTTCATGGCTTTTTCAAGAAGGCTGGAAAATTCTCTTTGCATTCTCAGTCTGTGAATATGAAGAACACACCAGTAGAAGCTCCTTATAGACAGAATTCAGAAGAAACAGCTCTGAAACAACACAGTGTCTTCATTTAGCACACTGGAAACTTGGTGAATTATTTTTCTCTTTTAATTGAAGAGTAGTATGTTGGGTTTGTCTTWGGATAAATGCTTTGGAATTTCCATTTAGTTCAAGAATCGTAACTTTTATAATGTACAGGTAGATTTCAAGATAAGGCTATAGATTAGCAACTCAGACTGAGGCTTTCCAATGAGAAATAACAAAGGCAAAGGAACTGTCCAAGCCTCAAACTGGCTGGATGGAACATTCAGACTTTGAAGGTTGAGGTTGTGAGCAAGCCTGGGCTCTCCAGCACCGTGGAGGTGTCTGAGGGGCTGCACTCCAAAAACCAGGAAAACACAGCACAGCCCCCACTGTCCCTCTGGTCCCGATGTGCACAGTCCCAACTTTGTCTCTCCGCTGTTGAGGAGGCTCTGGTCTAGCAGGAAGAGGTATTTAAATAACCTGAATAAAATACCAGGAGGTGGCTCTTACTCATCTATTCTTCAACTAACTGAGGAGAAATGTTCCTTAAAAAGAAAAAAAAAMCACAAAAACAAACTACCAGCCATCTAATCACTTTAAAGACAAATTATTCTTTGGCAAATCTGCACTGTGAAACAATTAATTACAATGAGATCTGGAAATCTTAATTCATTGTGCTGTGGCACCAAATTCTGTCCTCTGGCATGCAGCAAGGACCAGGTCAGTGTGAATGGAAGATGAATTGATCATTTGTGACAAGGTTCATTTTAGTAAAATTGTTGTGTTTTTTTCCTTCCTCAAGGACTTTTTTTTTTCCTTTTTTGACTGATGTGCTAAGAATAGACCTTCCTGACTTTGAAATGCTGCTGTTCTTGAGTGAATGTCACAGCCTTGGATTTAAAAGAGAATGTGACACTTAAAAGGCTTGACAATAGAGCGACTTTGTAATTCAGATGATGCTGGAGGAGCCTCTCTCGCTGTGTTCAGTTTGCAGCAGAGATGCCACACGAAGGAGAAGGAGACGAGGATCTGGTGCTGGTTGGAGGACAACACCTCCCACTTCTCCACCCTGGCAAGAAAAAGCAGAGGCAGCTGCTGACAGCTACTGAAATGCTGCTCCTTTAGCAGCAGTGGGGAAAGGAGAGCAGTTCATTGTTTAGAAGTTGGAGACGGAGTGAACACAGTCCCAGGGCCACGTTATCCCACCAGGGCAGGGCAGGGCAGGGCAGGAGGGAAATGCAGGGCTGGAAGCCTGGGGGGTGGCACGGGGGGGGGCACCGAGAGATAAAATTTAGCAGAGTTGTTCTAAATCTCAGCTTGGGGGAAAACAAAGGTTCAAAGAGGGGCCTCTTACAAAATGAGGTACACGCAACGTGAGGAAAAATGTAAAGGCTCAGATGCTGTGGGGAAAAAGAAAAAACCACCCCTGTTTGAAGTGCATTTATCATTTAATGGTGAGATTTGCTAAATGAGCCGAGATGCTGGAATAGCTGATAATCTCAGGGGGATTGGCACTGGCTTTAGTGCTGCATTTCACAGGGGCTGCACTGAGGCTGCCAACAAATATAAACCCTCGGTAATCACAGGGCTTGGTTTCAAGCCCGCAGTAAATGTGCTTTTGACGACTACAGCCTCTTACTGTGTTCAATTCATTTCATTTATTATCTGGTGGCCTTTGACTACCCAAGAACAGCAATGTACTGCAAAAGCCTTCAGACAGACTGCTCGTTCCACCCTCCAGGCTGCAAGATTCCAGGAAAGAGCCAGACACAGATTTAGGCAAGACAAGGACTGCCCAGGACGAAATAATTTTGGAGAGCTGCTCCCACATAAAACTCTAATATCGAAGTGAAAACTGAATCCCAGGCGATCAGAGAGCAGACGGGATAAACTGGGTGAGGCAGGGAAGTGGACACATTGTCTGGGGGATGAACTAAAACATTCAATCCCAGAGCAATGCCAGCAGCAGAGAGGGATGCTGGGCGAGGGAGAAGCTGCAGCGTTTCCGGTGGAAGTGGATGGGAGGAAGTGGATGGAGGGAGGTTATTCCAGACAGCTAGAGCTCCCCAAGAGATGRTGGCACTCAGGCAGCTCTGACTCTGCAGCTGAGGAAGAGGTAACTATGGAGATGCTTAAAAGGGGCTTCAGCCAAAAGGAAGGAAGAGTGAGGACACAAACGTCTGATTGTTCTGTGAGAGGCACGTTAGAGACAGCCTGTTCCAGAGCCGCCGCTTCCAGAGGCACGGGAAGCAGGGCTGCAGCGGCAGAGTGGATGGAGAGGGTGAGGGAAATGCTTAATTCTGGATTTGTGTCATCCCCGTCCCCATGAGGAAGACGGCCCACACACCTGTCAATAACCAGGCCATTATAATAATTGATTTGCTGCAGAGCAGGGGAGTCAGCTTTGAAATGTTCTGTTTCTCAGCTGACACCCTAAATCTCGGAGGTGGGTTAGTGAACTTCAGAGCGTGGAAAAGAACGGCCAGAAAGAGTGACTGGAGCTGTTTAAGGAGAGCTCAGCAACAGAACATGACTCAGTTCCCAGCAGGGGATGGGGTTGGGAACTTAAGGGGAGAGAGAAACAATAAGGTTAAAACAGGAGCTGGCTGACATTTAGAAAACATGTTTTCTTCAACCAGAATGAATCTGTGTGGAATATGTTTTTGTTGTTGTTGATATTTTAACAGTCTTTGACAGGGGAAAAAAGGCTTTTTTTTTTTTTTTTTTAAAGATATTTCATTTTTGCCGGGCTAGGTACCTCTTTCTCTTCCTGCTCTACTTGCTGTTTGTCACATCCCTTAATAGAGTTCAGGGGAAAAAAACCCCGAACAAACAAATAAGGCAATCAGGAATCCTGCCTCTTTTCTTTCATATGATCGAGGAAAGCAAAATAACGTTTTCCATCAGTTCAGCCAGTCCAAACTCCCTGAGTCCCAAATTGTGTAAGACAAGTAGTTGTCTCCTCTGAAGGGAAGGGCTGAAATCAGTGAGCTACAGTTTATAGGTTCAGCCTCCAAAGCAAGSCCATACGTCCAAATATTAGAGCCTGCTGTCAACAGTGGCCCAATGCCCAGCTGGAACTCCTTCCACACACATCCGGAAGCTGCTCTGCATTTATTTTCATCGAGGCCCTTTCGTGTCACATCTCAGTCATAACCAGCCTAAAAAATCCAAGCACCCGACTGATCCATCCTGGGGGTCTCTCCTAGGTCACCTCAGCACGAGAATGTCCTTTCCCAGCTGTTGGAAGCCCAGGCTTGTGGCAGCCTCCGGCCAGATGGCTGTGCTCCATTATGTAGCACAGTTGGTAGGATTTGTAATGGCTCATGTTGCCCACTCCATCCCAGATGTCGAAATAAATGCAGGCTGAAATCACCTCGTCAAGGAGACCTGGATCAAAACATTCAGCCAAAAAATGTTGGGAAGCCCTATCCTACTTTGGAATTGGCTTCTCGAGATGAGATCCTTTGCTGTTACCTTTATYATCTAATTAATATTTTACCAGTCCGCCTAAACAAGCAGAATGGAGTGGGCTGGGCACAGCTGAGCCCCCAGCAGTTCCCCAGCTCMACAASGAGCACAGCTCCCACCCCTGCACCRACTGCAGCACGTGGTGGTGTCTGAATCAATGGACACRGACACATCCACTGGGGCAGGGAAAAAGCGACTGAGAGTGGGTGGAAATGGTAACAGCTCATTGTGGTCACCAATTTGTGCCATGGCAGGGATAAACCAGGGAGGAGGAGCCTGCCCTCCTCTTCCATCTCCCTCACAGCCACTGTCACTGCTTGCACACGCTGATGCCACAGCAGCACTGCCCTTCCGTACTTGCCTCTCTGTGGCTCCTTTTGTCATGCATAAAACTGGGATAAATCCACTTCTTTTCCTGGCTTGGTGGATCTTGCAGAGTCAGGTCAGGTGCACATTCAGGGCCATGAAGTGACACCTCCTTATGGCAATAAGGGGCTTCTAATCGACCTCTCAGAACTCCCTGCTCTCTCACTTCTCACTCTCCCACCACCCAAGGCAGCAGCAGTGACAGCACGAGCTCTCCTGCCCAGTCCCAGGCAGCTCACAGAGAACTGTAAATGCTGCTGGGAAATGTTCCATGAGCAGACAAGGGAATGGAGAGTGTCCATAAAACTGTGGATAACATCCGAAAGATATCTATATGGGGAAATCACAGCCTGCCCGCGAGCACGATGCCGGAAGGAAAAGCAGTTCAACCCTGCAGAGAAGTTGCTCCAGAGGAAACAATTCCTCATTTCTCAGCAGAGAAGTTGCTCCAGAGGAAACAGTCTCTCATTTCTGCCATGTCCCAGAGCAGCACAATCCCTGTTTGGGATGCAGAGCCCTGCCCGATGTAATTCCAGCCTCCTGTTCCCCGTGGAAGTGCAGCCATTCCGCCCGAGCTCGGCACCGCCTCCAACGAAGACAGTAAGGAAGGGCAATTCCGTGCACTGTCCGTGACTCCCGGCACATCCCGCGGCTGAGTCAGGACAACTGGGAGCCATTCCAGGAGGAGGGATGCTGGAATGCACAAACAAGGGCCAGGACAGCGTGCAACCATGACAACTCCACGGCTCTGCGCCACTCCAGGAGTGCTCCAGCCCCAGGACAGCATCCAGGCGGGATTTTCCAGCACCCAGGCGGGATCCAGGCGGGATTCCTCAGCACCCAGGAGGGATTTTCCAGCACCCAGGACAGCATCCAGGCGAGATTTCCCAGCACCCAGAACAGCATCCAGGCGGGATTTTCCAGCACCCAGGACAGCATCCAGGCGGGATTCTCCAGCACCCAGGACAGCATCCAGGCGGGATTCTCCCGCCGCATCTGCCAGCCCGGCGCGCAGCCAACGTGTTATGGCTGTCAGCGTAAGGATGCGAGCAGAGACACACGTTCTTCCAGAGTCTGCACTCAGACAGGACCACGGGAGGGGTTTGAGATGGATTTTTTTTCCCCCTAATGCAAGAGATTTGTCGCCAGAGATTCCAGAAGCAGGAGGAGCAGGCAGGGGCAGGTTCAGTAGGAATTGTGATGTGRCTTTGGTGTCAAATGATGAGTTCTGGGCAGTTCTGTTTGCCAGCAGGCAACACTTTTCTCCACGAGTGCTGAAAACTCCCAGCGCAGAGAAGAGGGATGGAGGTGGGATGAAGCCCCTCGCGGCTGCCAGCAGGTGCCTGTCCCGCCGAGCTGGCGCTCCCTGGAGCCAGGCGCTGGAGCAGCACTACCTGGAGCCGTTCCCTTCCCTCTCTGCAGCTCCCACAGGCCTCCACACCATCAATTAGCGCTCATCTATCAGGGCGAGGACGTTGGCATGTGACACCAGATCAAATTCTGTTAATTCCTCCAGTCCCTGAATGCTTCATAGCCATTAGTTAGGGGTGTGAGCTGTGTGAAAGATGTTATAAAAGTGAGCTCTGGAAACATAGATAAAGAAAGGCAGACAGATAAATCACAGGCAGACAGACGCTCATCACACTCGGCTCCAGCRGAACACAGAACCTTCTTTTGGACTAGTGGAGAACAGCAACATCTCTATCGATGATGTAGAAAAACATGAGGGTCTTTTCTCGAGGTTTTTGTTAAGTCATACRTTTCTGGACATGTTCTGACACCCTGGCTTACACCCCATAGCCATTCTAACTTTTCCAGATTATTCCGCTACAACTGGGCACCTCTTTAACCACGTCCTTGGAACAACTTCCACCCAATCTGTTCCAGCATTAATAACATAGAAAAAGTATATGTAGGAATGTCTTTTATTATTATTTCAAGAAGGGAAGGAGAAGGGAGGAGGGGTGGCTTTGTCACTCAGCTGGACTGGCAGCGTGGGAACTTCAGCAGAGAGGAAGCTTTGAATTTCAGCCAAGTTGCAGCAACTGTGTAAAACACAATTCAGTCAAGGGAAAACTGTCCTTAAGGTCAGTCCTGACAGGGATCAAGGTCTGAGCGTAACGCTTTCTGGGTGGATGAATACATAGATAACTTTAAAAAAGTRTTAAAAACAAACAGGGCATCTTTAGAGGATAAAAATAAGGAATGGCYTCCAAAAAAGCTTACTACTTAAATGTCAAGCAAAGGAATATGGTGAGAATCATCAAGCTCTACAACAAACAAAAAGAAAAAGTGAAGTTTCTTCTGTTCCTCCCTGTAGAATGCAGCAAACACCAGCAAAGGGATGGTCCATATGAAAAGAAAATGACAATACAATGACAACTGAGTAAGATTGGCAACAAATACGCACGGGCTCGAAATCAGAAGAAATTTTCTAAACAGAAGAAAGAATTTCTAAAATAAATGCCCCGTAGGAGGAAGAGCTTCACTAAGTTTGGGCCAGAGCTTGTTAAGTTCAAGATGAAAATGTGCAAAAAGAAGTTTACAATAGGAAGGGACCAGTCCCAGTGCCTCAGGGCTTCCTGACCACCCTGCCAGTTTTGCGTATTGTGACCCTTTGAAAATTCCGTGTTTAATCAGCCAGGATATCTGTGACTGGTAGAGAGGCCCAGATCCATTAAACTCCATATTCTGTGCATTGTTCTATAAATAGACTGAACATCATGTTCCTCACTGTTGGAAAAGATTAAACGATAAAGTTCATTTGAAATGATGTTCTGTTGCTTTAATGGTGCCAAGGGTAAGGTAGGATTAAAAGGAGAGGCACAGAGGAGGAGAGGGGAATCTTTCATCTCTGGAAAGTAATGAAGAGGCCCAAAATAAGATCAAGGTCTGACTGTAAGTGGTTCTATCAAATTATATAGGAATATAATGAGTTCTACACTATCTAATTTCCATATGCAGCCCTATAACATCTCCCCAAAAGMAAAAGTGACAGAACATTTAAACTTGGCTCAAAAGCTGTTTAATGTAAAGATTTGAGAGGAAGTAAAATCCAAAAGTGCCTACTTTGTTTCTTAGGGGRAAAAAAAGGTTAAAAGGAGATGAAAAAAAAAGTTACTTTTAGATCCTGTAACGCTGCTGTGCCTGTGGTGCCTGCCCATTCCCCCAGCCAGATGGGCCATGGCTACCAGGATAACAACTGCTCCTCATTATATGGGCCATTGGCTTTTCAAACAGCCATCGTTCCACCGGCACTCAAACCCCTGTAATAACCCTGAGTCCTCATTTGGCACTGCAGCCTTTGTCAGAGATGGCAGAGCAGCTTCCCAGTGCCATAAGTAGGACAGATGATCAGTGTTGCCTCATTATATTGAGCAAAGCACTCCACAGACAGTGAATTCATTTAATATCTTGTTCACGCCATTATTTTTGAATGCTTTTTTAAAAATGAAGGATTTTCCGTGTTCTGCTTGGCAAGGAAGAACTACCACAAAAGGCCAGGGAGCTGAGCAGGTTTGCAGGTTCCATCTATTCCCTTTCCAAGTTACATCTGTGCTCCGAGTTCCCACTCAGAAGTACAAACTGAAGTCTCTGCTGAATTCTTTCCTGAATTTTATGCTAAAAAATTAGTCAGAGGTTTCACAGACGACATCATTTTGGGGAGGTGAGAACATAACTACAAGAAAACACTTTTTTGCCATTCCAGACTCCAAGCCCTGTTGTTGAGCCTGCACAAACTCCTGTTTAGCTCCACAATCTGTTTGTCACCTTTCCCATGTTCTAAAATCAACCACATTCTTTCCACCCAGAATTTAAAGTCCAAACCCCAAACCAGTGACAGGTGCAGACAAAAGCAAGAAAATCAAACCCTTGCTGAATGGCTGTGATATTTCACCTTGAGAATTAAAATCAGATCCAAAATACTCTGCTGATTACTTTGGAGAGGAGCTTAATTTCAGCCTTAAAGGACCAGTGGTGTTCACCTGCTGCAGCAGGCACCAGTAATATTCACACTACGAATTGTTTGGGAATCAGCACGAGAAGCTCTGTTGATTACCTTGTGTAGCTGCATTTTCTGCCAGGAGCCCTCGTGGTGTGGTTTTAGCAGGTGAAGGGAGATGGGATATGGATGGAGCACCTCTCCCRTGAGGAAAGGCTGAGGGGGTGGGACTGCTTGGCCTAAAAAGAAGGGGGGCTCAGAGGGATCTCATCCATGTATGAAGGTCTTCAGGTGCTCAGGTTTTGGGGATATTAGCCTGGACACAGGGTGGAGGTGGCCCTGAGGAGTTAGACCAGAGCTGATGTCCTATGATGRGATTCCAGAGTCCCTTCCAAGCTCACCCTGAGAGGGACAATGCTAAAAACAGCTCCAGTCCCCAGAGGGAGAAGCGGATGCAGGACTTGCACACAGAGTTCCTCACACGCAGGTGCTCCACTCGCTCCTTGCTCACGTACAGAAGGTCTGGAAAGCTGAAGATGTCTGGCAAATGTGAAATTATGTCATAGGTTGTAGCTTAATAGTTTATTATCCCACATAAATCACGAGTGAGCGTTAGCTCCATAAGAACTAGATGAAAGTCATTAATAAATAATAATTAGCTGTTTCCTGAGCCTGCCATCTGGTAAGCATTTTTCCCAGCCAGCAGCTCCTGCTCCCTGCACTCCTCCAAAAAGCTGAAAGAYGAGGACAGGCTCTTCTTTCTCCTCTGCCAGTCCCTTTGGGAAGTGCAGACACCCAGGATKCGGCATCCTCCCCACTGTGCCTCAGCACCCCACCTGTGCAGGTCTTCACTGCCCTTCCTGCTAATTCTGAGCCTCCAGTTCCTTAAAAACCAGTAACACCCAGAAGTTACCGAGCCCTGCCTTCCACCCTGCTCTGAGAAACACGTGGGCTCCAAGATCACCAAATTAATCATTCTAACCTGTAAGTGGCTGTCATTAGTATTATTATTTTCATCATATAAATTATCTTCCAGATTAGGTCATATGAATTTTGAGATCCTGTGGTTTCCTAGCAACTCCTCTCCCCATCTCCATGCAGACACAGTGTGCCGTTTGCTTTTCCTTTTTTAGCCTCCCTGGCAGGGGTTATATTCAGTAACAGTGATCTCAGGCCTGGCCCTGGTGACCTTTAGTCTGTCACATTTGGTGAGAAGATGCAGAAGACAGCTGTCCCCCCCCAAAAATGATGTTTGCAGCAGAAGGCCAGAGAACCACAGTCCTTCACTCGCCCGTCTTCTGWCCCCAGACCAGGGGCACCGAGCTCTGCAGGACAGGGATGACAAAACAAGCCCACACGTGGCAAAACTTGCAGAACTTGGAAGATAAACTCTTTTTTAGTGTCAGGCTTGATCAAAGTACCACACCCCACACAGACATGGGACAGGTACCTAAACACAGTGCAAAGCTTGTGCCGCTTGACAGAGATGCTTTCCCAATAATTCACATTCACACACAGACCTTACAGAAAAACCTGAGCTGTTGCTTTAGAGGTGTTTCTAGTCCAATGGAGGAAAGTGTCTGGAGGGCCAAACCAATTTTAGGCACCAATTTTAATTAACTTCTCTAGCTGAGTTAATCAAGATATCTACCAAATTTAATCACGATGGGGACCCRGAGTTGGGCGCTGTGACGATCCCAGACAATCCTTTGTGTAAGGAGAATAGGATTAACTTCTGTCCTGCCCCACTGACATTTTTTAAAATAACAACGTCTGTTCTAAACGACAAAAGCTGTGGGGCTTAATTATTTAGATAGCAAGTGGCCCTGTTTCAAAAGGAAAAGGGAACAGACCTCAGAACTGAACCATCTCCAGTCCACACGGAGTACAGCTATTAATATTTGATCCCCTGCTAGCCTGGAGGCAAAGGGAATAATGTTCATTACAACAGCCTGAGACTGAATCCACTTTAACAATTGACTGAACTGAAGATGAGGACGAAACCTTTCCTGCCACAGGTGAGGTAAGCTGGGCACTGGCAATTCCTCCAGCTGATATTCTATCAGGCACAGAAAGAAATGGGAATTTTCAGTGGTGGCCATCAGAGCATCCCTGTAAAGATCAGCTCTGCATCCAAACTCCAGTCCTGATTACAGGAGAGAGAAGTGAAAATAGGAAACAGACACACAAAGACACATATTTGCATACAGAGGAAACAATTTAATGGAAATGTAATTATCAGGAACAGGGGGACAATGCCACATAACTGGGAAGTGAAATGTTCCTCTGTCCCTCATCCCTGCTCTCTTCCCTAACTCACATTCAATTGCAGCATTCCCTATGGATTTTGTTCCAGGTTGCAGCCTCAGGCCAGTCCTTTCCAGGGCCTAGAACAGGAAAGTCTTCAGAAAAAACTGAAGATCCAATTTCGCTTCCTTGTTGTGTCTGAGTCTGTGTCTTGCAAACACAACTCCTGCCCCTCTCCCAGGTCCGTGAGCACTTCGGCCCAGCACAGAGATCTCCCTGTCACACACTGATTAGGAGGCTCAGTGTTAAAATGGGACAAGGAAATTAGGTGAAGTATAGAAAATAAAGCCACTTTCAGATGTCCCCATTTTGGGGGGGTCAAAAGACGACCTATTTTTCAGACTGGTCATAGTCTGTGTCACCCAATTAAAGCTGCAAACTTTACCCTGTGCATGTCTTTGCCTGAGAAATTGTGTGCTTGAGCACAAGGTCTTGAGGTTAAACAAATATTTCAAATATTTCAGCTACTGAAGGCCAGAGTGGCTAACACCTGCACAGGAACAGAACTCCACTCTCTGGACCCACTGCAGATATTTGCCTCTTGCCTTTCCTCTTCCTACAGCGTTTACCCATTAGCACCTCTAATTAGAAGGGAAAATCACGAGCTCCATGTTATTTAAGGGATTATGCAGCATTTTAAACTACAGCACAATGTAATTATTTTTTAATAGCTGCAGCTATTTCATGTATTTACTTTTAATGGTGTTTGAGTCATAAATTAACAGTAGAAAAGAAAAAAGGCAAATCACTTGACAGAGAAGCAGGCAGCAATTGAAAAGAAAAACTAAAATGCTGAAAGGAATTATCAAAAATAATCAAAAAGGAAGAGGTAGGGTCTTAGTTGTTGTTGTTTGCATTATTCTGGACTGCTTTTTATCATCTAACTCGTCCCTCTGGAGATGTGTGTTTTTGGGCAGTCTCATGCTCTCACAGTTAACGAGGTACCAGTGCCACTGCAGGGGACACAGGCCCAGGCTCACCAGGGCTGACTGTGCCTGCAGCAGGACAGCAGGACTGTGCCTGCAGCCGAGCACGGGGCTGGGAGGTGAAGGGGCGTTTGAAGAGCCCAGCCCCGAAGGGAAGGGGAGCCAGGAAAGCACCACTCGTGCAGAGCACCTGAGCTCTGTAACTCACACACAGCCCCGTGCCAGGGGCACGGCCCGGGTGAGCCCCTGGTTGCTGGGCATTCACCCCAAAGCGTGAACTTTGGGGAGCATGAACGAGGCTGCAGCACCCCAGTTCCTGTGTGTGGGGAGGTTGTTCCACTCTGTGGCAGAGCCTGAGCTGCAGGCACCTGTGCTCAGCTGACCCCCGCACACAGAGGGACAGACAGACAGACAGACAGACAGACAGACAGACCTGTGCTGCTGCTCCCAAAAGCTCCTCATCCTCCTCACCACCCCTCGTGTTCCACCCCAGGCTTCTCCAGGAAGAGGCACCACCTGACTCTCCCCACTTGCAGCCCCACCAGCACAGGAGGGTCCCACAGGTTCCCAGCCCTAATCCCAGCCCTGACCCCAGTCCTAACCCAGCCCTAACCCAGCATAACCCCAGCCTAACCCCAGCCTAATCCAGCCTAACCCCAGCCTAATCCAGCCTAACCCCAGCCCTAACCCAGCCCTCACCCAGCCCTCACCCAGCCCTAACCCCAACCTAACCCCAGCCTAACCCCAGCCCTAACCCAGCCCTAACCCAGCCTAACCCCAACCCTAACCCAGCCCTCACCCCGCCCTAAGGCAGCCCTAACCCCGTCCTGTGTCCCCGCAGAAGGCGCGGCTGGCGCGGATCCGCGTGGCCAAGACGGGCAGCTCCAACGCGTACCTGCACAGCAAGCGCAACGGGCTCCTCAACGAGGCCCTGGAGCTCACGGTGAGTGCACGGCCCCTCTCCTGCGCAGCCTGCCGGGCTCCCCGTGCCCTCCCCTCTCCCCGGGCTCCCTCCCTCCCTCTCCCTGCTCGTGACCCAGCGGGGCACACGGGATGGGGCATCGCACACCGCACAGCGGTGCGGGCACGGCTGGGATGCGGCTGCGCGGCTGCACGGGAGGGAAAAGCTTCCTTGAGCTCCTCCTTGGGCTGGGAGAGGATCTGGCTTTCCAGCAAGGAGCAGGTTCACAGCTCCCTCTAATCCCTCGGTGTGACGGAGCTGTTGGAGCCGGGCTGATTTACACAGCCCACGCTATAAATATCCACTGCCTTCCAACACAGCCAGTTATTTTTTAAGAGTCTAATATGTACTATTTGACCATCTCCAACAGGACAGGAAAATATTCCCTAGCTCCTGCCTCAGGCAGCCTGGTGGTGGGTTTATTTTTAAAGGCCTCCGGGGGCCTCTGGCTGCTCATGAGGAGGAAAGTTTTGGGTGCTCAGATCGCTCAGCAGAACCAGCAAACACGAGGGGAGGTTATTACGTTAAGCCTGATCAACACCTAGCAGGTACTAGCACATTTCATGGATTTCATTTCAAATAAATCAGCCTTTCCTGCACATAGGGAGCAGAGAATGAGATGAAGGATGTTTAATTGAGCCCCAGAGCTGCCTAGAASTCGTTTGTGCATCCTCACTCGGGATCTAACCCTCAGTGGGACTTTCCCTGCACTCATCCCTGCATTGGTGCCCAGAGAAGAGCAACAGAGCTGGAGAAGGGTCTGGGGAATCAGTTCTGTGAGGAGCAGCTGAGGGTGCTGGGGGGACTTTTCCAACCTCAATGATTCTGTAAAATCGAAGCTGAACAACCCTTTCAGCTCCTGGTAAAAGCTGCTCCCAGGAGCTGAGCCCAGCTCGGTGGGCACAGCCCGGGGAAGTCGTGCAGCACCTGGTTCTGCTCGTAGGATGTGCTCAGAGCAGCCTGAGACAGAGAAACCTGGCCCTTTACAACTGGAACCGTTTCTGAACCGACCCCACAGGAGCACTTCACACCAAGTACAGATTTGGAAGGTGGGGTGCCCAGAGCAGTTTCTGTTCTCCCTTCCAAAACAAGTTTGATCCTTCTGACTACGCATCCAACGTTGTCTCCTGCTCTGCAAACGGCAGCCACGCTCAGGAAATGTGTTCCTTGGGCCATATGTTACTGCTGAGCAGCTCAAGAGAAGTTTCTTTCTCAAGTAAAGGCCAGGCACAGCCTGGCCACACCTATCCCAGAGCTTCATCCTCACACCGGAAAGGCTCAGGCCTGGGAAGCCAGCTCTGCTGGGATTCTGCTATTCCGCTACCCAGAAACACGCAAAAATTTGACTAAAAAATTTGAAATTTCCTTTTGAGCTTTAGGTTTCTGGTTTTTAAAGAAGAGCTTAGCAGGATCATTCAGTTTGCACTTGACCTCCCAGCCTGTCATCCCAACAAGAATCTCCTCACTTCCCTTGTCAACCCAAACTCCCTGCCAAGACCACTCAGGGAAGAGCAGCTGACACACCAATGCTGAGGTCCAAAATGCACGAGGCTGAGAGGAATAGTTGGCTGAAAGGGTTCATTTTCTGGCACTTGCCCAAAAATAAGTGGAGAAAGGATCATTTTGGCTACAAAGACACAGGAATGAACACAGAAACAGTTCTAAAGAGGTTCTAGAGGATTTTTTTTTTATCCATTAATAACTAAATTTAGATCTACAGGAGCTCCTATAGCAGATTTTCACAAGGTTTTCTGGGTGTAACTTCCTTTCTGGTGCACTTGTAGCTCTGAATCACAGAATCCCAGAAGGGTTTGGGCCAGAATCCAGACCCAACACATCTCTCCATCCCCAGGTAGCAGCACTAATTAATTACAGAACTGCAGACCATCCTTCCTTCAAGGTGTACACGTCCACTTTAACTCCAGGAGGCAAGATTTTATGTCCTTTCATTTCATGGCAGAACAACAAACCCTTCTGAAGAGTACAAAATGTGAATGACAGCGCAGTCTAGACAGCCACATTTTTTAAGCTGTAAAAACATAAAGGAACACGACTTGTGTAGTTGCTATAACAGGCACCAAAATATTATCTACATACTGTGCATATTTGTCAGTCAAATTAGTCTCAAACTGCCTCCCTGCTCAGGTACAAGTCCTGTTTTGACACCTTGCCCAGGATTTGAGTGAGCAGTAATGGGCTGCACACGGCCAGATTGCCACAGGGCTGCTTTGTCCCCCAGCAGTAATTCCAACTGCAATTACTCCGTGGCCATGACCAGATATTCTCTCTCCCAGCATCAGTGATCCCACAGCTCCGGGATCAATGTGTGATGGTTCCACAAGGGCCCAGCAGATTGTCTGGCACTCGCAGGGGTCACCCGAGCAGAGCCACTGCCCCACGACATCTCCTGGCTGTGGCTCTGCAGTCAAACCAATAAATTGGAAAATCAGGACTGCCCAGGATTCGGGAACATGTGCCAGAGTGTCCCTTCGTTAGCACCAGAATGAATACTCTGACACCATCCTCCCGGGGAACAGCACGTCTCCAGCCTGGAGCCTCCCATCAAAGGGAAGGAAAAGGGAAGAAAAGGATTCAGCCAARGACAGCAGCAGGAAGGAGATCTGCTTCCAGCAAGGACACAGGCTCGCTCCACAAACGTGGATTTGTGGCATTTGCCACCGAGACACGAAGTACTCAGACTGTTTTCTTCTCATTTAGAGATTTTTTTAGTGGGCTTTATGTCAAAAGTGCTCCAGGGCTGGTGAGCTCCTTCCCATGGCAGCAGCCTACATATCCTCTTAGCACTAATCTCCTTGTACAGCCAGCTGAAATTCCCTTTCAGCTGAAATGCCAGGAGGTGCATATCCCGGGAGCAGGAGGTTGGGAGGTCTGGTGCCTTTTCACAAGCAGAACACCCTCAGCCCGGAGAAGCCCCATGGCTGTTCCCTGGGCAGGGCCCGTCCAGCCCCTCAGCGGTTCACCTCCGTTCMCCAGGGCCCGGGAGTGGAGCACCGAAACAGAGGTCAAGTGGAAGCATTCTGGATTCCAGAACTGACACCACAGTGTGTTGCAGCCTCCCCACAAGCAACCAGCAGTTCACTGAATGTCTTCCAAGAACAATCTGAATGGTAGCTGGCATGGAACCCTTGCAGAACTGGCATCCCTGCTCAAAGAGCGAAGCATCTCCTCTCCTTCCCCCACCAGCTCTTCCCTTGCAGCCAAATCCTTCTGCTGAAGACACAGATTTTGGTTGCCTGCAGTGACACAGGTACCACTGGTACCTCTGCAGGTTCACCTTCCCCAGCAGTACTACCAAAATGCCAAGTGTCTGTGATGCTGGCACTGGCACTGGCCCAGGGCAGGAGTTCCTGCAGATCCCGTGCCCAATTTCCCTCTGGGATGGTCTCGGTGGTTTCCTGCTCTTTGCTTCTGGACACACGGAGCTGACTGAAAAAATCCAAAAGGAAGATAAGGCACAAGTCCCTGATACTCCAGATTGTTCCTGGCCACTGCCATCCCTTGAGCCCTTTCCCTGAGGGACAAGCCCAGCCTTGAGATGGAAGGCACAGGGAGAGACTGGGCTGGGCTGCCAGCACTTAACAGCTGGCTCAGGGCTCCTGCCAGAGCTGTGGAAGCTCTCTGGGCTTTCAGATCCCATTTAGATTTCCTCTCAGGCAAATCCTCATAAAAAGATACTGCTTGCAGTATGTGCTCTTCCTCTCTCTTTTTCCAGTGTTTTAGTGCAGCATCATCTCTGCTTTAGGGCTTCCAAGGACCTCCATGGGAAATGTTCCAATAGACTTCAGCGGAGTCAGTCATCCCAGCAGGAACTAACAGGACCTGCTGGATGTGCTACCTCACCAGGAGGATTGTTAATAAGAAAAATGGAACTGATCCTTTTTTTTAGGCCACTTCTAAAAATACGCCTGGGAACGCTCATCTTCCAAAACAACAGCAACAAAAAATCCATAACCTGCCTAAGATGCATTCCCATAGGAATCTATTAATTCTGTGTACAGTAAGTCAGCTTCCTTAATGTACCACTTCAGCTGTGTTTTGGCATCTGTCAGAGACAGAGTTATTCCTTCACTTAAGGATCACAGCACCAGCCTGGGAACGGCATCCAGAGCAGGCACTTGCAGGAAGCAGTGGCACACAGGGGTGTATTTAAATGCAATACTTTAACCACAGCTGAATCCGATCCCCTTGAGAGCAACAAGCAATGTCTTGGCAAGATGTTCTGCCACCCATTTCCTCTCCTGAGCAGTCAGATCCTGCTGTTTCGTGTCTGAGCAGGGATTCAAGCCATGCATATCCACTTTTTACTTTCAGATTTAGGCATTACAGAAGACACGAGACACCCCTTACTCCTGAGGGAAACATTTTACAAGCCCTGATTGCACATCGTTGTCTTTGCAAATGCTCATCCTCAAAGACACACACCAGATTGATGTGTCATGAAATCACAGGGAGATTTGAGACCAGGAACCTAAGCAGTAGTAAGAGAATATCCTTAAACCCCCAAATGTTCAATCTGCCATTCCCTGCTCCGTGTGCAGCGTGACTCAGGAGCTTTTGACAGTGACACACTCAGGTTCCAGCCCTGCACAGCCCTAAAGGGCAGGCAGAGCCAGGGAAAGCAGGACAGCTCTGCTTTGCCTCCTAACACACGCTGGAGGTCAGGGGACATCTGTTGGCCTTCAAAGGTCACGTCAAGCTTAGAAGCCTTAATGTGTTTTGGAAAAATACAGCAGCACAGGTTCTTTTTCCCTTTGCCTTCTGGTTCCTGASCCTTGACATCGTATGTCAGCAGCCCTTCCCATATCTCCTCCCCGACTACAGAATACACGGAAACACACAGGGTTTGAATGACAGCTGAGTCCACCTCAGTGGACAAGTGAAATCATCAAGAAAAATATTGAGGAAACCTCCTAAGAGCCGGGAGGACAACCTGAGAGCTGGCAACACTGACACTGTTGTCTTTACCCTCGTGAAAGCTCCTGCTGGTACTGCTGGTTCTGTTTGTTTTCGTGGGTTTACACCTGGTCTGGGTTTTGTTCCCCCCTCTTTTTGTGGCTATTCAGGGATCCACCGAGGAGGAGCAGCACATGACTAAAGGCACCTCCTTAATCGAAAGCCAACACCACCATCTGCTGCACTGCCTGGAAAAAACAACCGTAAGTACCAGCACAGCCCTGCACAGCCGCCAGGTCTGTGCCTTGCTCAGGGGCTGGCACCCATTCTGGGCTCCCAAGAACGTTCTGCAATGGGTTAAATGCACTTCTATTTCATTGTCTTTAAAATGATAAAAGTCATTTCTGTGCAAAGGGGTAAAAATGTGATTATGTGCCACCCCTCGGTCACCTACCCCGTACAGAGC
This sequence comes from Amblyornis subalaris, assembly GCA_018881555.1. Taxonomy (NCBI): domain Eukaryota; kingdom Metazoa; phylum Chordata; class Aves; order Passeriformes; family Ptilonorhynchidae; genus Amblyornis; species Amblyornis subalaris. The sequence continues at coordinate 1,406,066 of JACAXG010000148.1, read as the reverse complement.
CAGCAGCAGCTTCTCAGGCAGCTGCATCTGAACACAAATACATTTTCACCATGGGCTTAGGGTTAGAAATAACAAGTTTGATTTCTTCGGTGCTTCTGAAAGAGAACTGAGGTGCATTTACCCTGTGCTGTCAGTCCCACATCACACACCCCTCACGGGTGCTGGTCAGCACTGAGGGACAGCTCTGCCGCCTTGAGAGGAAGATGCTGGTGGTGACTCCAAACCACAACCTGGTCACCAACAGGCGGGGAAAAAATAACCTTTAGCCCTTGAGGTGGCTCAGAGCAGATGAACCCTGTCCATGGTTTAAAGGTTGCACATATCTTTTCTCATCTCTGTCCGGTTGCAAGGGCAGGTAATTCATCTCCAAGCCACCCAAGCAGTTTGTACAGCATGACTTTTCTGTTTGCATCCTGCAAGGTGTTGGGAGCCAGAGGTTTATTTTTCATTATTACCTGATTGTGTATGCAGAAGTCTCTGGGAACATTTCAGATATTTATTTGATACATATGTTTTGCTTCCAGGTTTATATAAAAGGTTCTGCAGTAAAGGAACACATTATCTAGACCATGATTCATTCTAGAAAGAATGAAGAGAGGTTAACACTTGAAATATTCATGCCTTTTTCTATCTGCATCCATCATCAAATGTACTTTTGATTTCTGATTTGCAAGAGTTTCTTGTAGATAAATCACCTTCACTTCCATAGTTTGGCTTATGCTGGAGTAACACACTTAGGCCTCAGAGATACACTGGAAGAAGGTGACTGATTAATCACAGTGACCTGAGCCCAATGAGCTCTAAAGGTCACCATGCCAAGGACAGTGAACTGATTCTTCCTGTATCAATGACTACTGAATTTGTTTTATACGACTCATCTCGCCTTTATTTCCATGTTACATAAGCAGCAGATATTTCACAACCTGACTCTTCAGCTTAAAACTTTCTGCCTAAACCCTTCAGTACTATGACCCATATTCCACAAAAACACTTCCATTTGAAACCTTGAACAAATTGGCTGAAGCAAACACAAGCTGACAGCCCTGCCTGCAGGGTCTGCCCTTGCCTTTTAGAAGGGCTCAGAGAAATCCTGACCTCTGCAGGGGCAGGTGAGCATCTCTGGGGCTGCAGGAGTTGCTCCATCACCGATGAGCTAATATGGCCAAAGTGTGCCCTGATTTGTGGGGCCAGTACCCTCATACCTGGCTAACCAACCACTACCAAAGGCTGCCTCAGCTCACAAACCTGCTCAGACAATGAGTCTCAGGGACTGAAAATGTACCAAATGTGCCTCTTTTTCAGCAAAGAATGGCAATAACAGCGATACTTGAATTTTGATTAAAACTCCGAAGGAGAATCTGCACAAGGGGTTTTTCCCTCATGTTTTTCAGGCAGTTATTACCATGATGTAGCACGAAATCACACAGCAAGTTTGGATTCTGGTCTGGAATTATCAACCCAAATAGTTCAATGGGTTTGTGTGGAAATCCTGTAGTTCACATAATCTATTAAAACACCACTCAACAGTTCTCCCAAAAATGTAAATTGTAGTTAAAGCATTGTTAAACACTGAAGAGTCATTTTGTGAGCGAGTTGCAGGAATGGAATGAGGAATGTACCATGGTTGCAAACTTGTTTCAATGGGCAATTCACCTTTCCTGGAACRAGGCAGAGGATTCTCAAAGCACATTATTTATCGACACGGTATCTGGGTGGTCACTGGCACACACTTCCAGCTGAATGGCTGTGAATGGCTCACAAATCTGCTGTGTCAGATGACAAAGTGACCCTGAAGTACTTGTAGCTGCCACAACAGAGGTTACTTCGTCATATTCCCACAGCAGATGGAGTTTGTTCAAACAAAAGGAGGATTTTTACTCTCATTCCAACTCCCAGATTGAGTATGGACATTCACAAGCCATATTTTCTCCAGGTGCTGAGTGCCTTGAATCCAGTTCTTCACCCAAACCTTTCTTCTGTGTTTTCACAGAGTTTGATCAAACCCCACAATCCATTGGTGATGCAATGGCAAAAACAATCCCAAACCATGACTTGGGAATCAGCAGCTGAAACTTTGTTTTCCTTTGCCTTCGGCTCTCGAAAGATCAAAGTAATAAAATTGTCATGGGTTTTGTTCTGTTTCCATGAGCAAAACACTCAAAAGCTGAATTGTCAGAAGGATTCTGGTTCAGGGGTCTGAATCAGGTGAGGTTTGGTGGAGAGAAGGTCCAATTGCCCATTCAAACTTGAGCTGGAATGCTGAGGAAGAGATGCAATGCTGGGACTAAACTCTGAATGCCGGAATGGACAATGAATTGTGTTTCTATCTTTTGTTGGCATGTTGTCCTGTAGGGATTGTCCTATCTTGTGGATGATCCCCTGTTATCTGTACGAACTTCCACCATCAAGGTATTTCCTTTTCAATTCGATCTGTTTTCTCTATGGTCTCTGTGACATGTCTGGATGGTGTTTGCTGACTTCTCGTTCTGGTCTTGTACTGGGGAGTTTGTGCACGTGGCTCCCGGTGGCTTTCCAGTGCTCTTGTTTCCTGTGAGAGTTGTTATTGTTCCAGTGAAATCCGAGGGCTGCCTTCAGCATGGTTGCTTTTGTTTCCCATCTTTTCTGATGCCGACAGRGACTGGATGAAGTCTGTTCACTCCACCTGGGTGTTCCTAGACACGAGTTCTTTCTTTCAGGATTTCTTGTTCCTTAGCACAAAAGCTCTTTACAGATTCAGCTTTCTGAATTTCCTTCCCCCTGAGCACTTCCCCCTCTCCACTCCATGTTTATTCCACCCAGCTCATGCACTGCAGGGATGCTTTGAACCCAACAGCCAATGCAAGCAATCAAGTTCTGTGTCCAGGGGGTCATCCAAATAAAATACAAATCCTGGCCCCAGGCACAAAGGAAAAGGAGCATGAACTCCTTTTGGGTTTCATAACCACGTGGCATTCCAGAGGTTTTGAAGCCACTTCTGGAATCCAGACAGAAAAATGAAAGGAAATTCGAACCAAATAGATTTGAACCCGGTAGATTCGAACCAAATATATTCCAACCCAAGAGGCTGACCACCTCAGAGCGTGTGGGCAGGGCAGCAGCGACGCTCTCACACTTTCCTCACTGCAGCAGCTCCTCTTGTTTCCCTACTGACACATGAGAGCAAAGTCTCCTCGTGGCTGCAGCGAGGGCAGAGTCATTTCTCTCCAAGCCCTGCCCAGAGCAGCCCTTTCCAGGCGCAGGGAGCATCTCCCCCCGAGCAGGGGCTGGCACCCCCCGCCCAGCGCGGCGCCCGGGAAGCCGAAGCGCTGCCGGGCCGAGGCCGCGGGCGCCCCAGGGAGTGACAGCTCTGCCTTTCCCCCGCCAGAACCACGAGTTCATCGACGAGCAGCTGTTCGAGCAGAACTGCATGGAGAGCTCGATGCAGAACTACCCCTCCTCCCGCAGCCCCTCCCTGTCCAGCCACCACGGGCTGACCACGTCCTGCTGCTCCCGCCGCAGCAAGAAGACCACTCACCTGCCCAACTCCAGCGTGCCGGCCACGCGCCTGCGGAGCATGCAGGAGCTCAGCACCATCCACATCCAGTGCAGCGAGCAGCCCTCCCTCACCACCAGGTCAGTGCGGGGCCGCGCGCTCGGGGTCGGCGGCGTGGCCGGCGGGGCTGGCCTCCGGCCGGGGACACGGGGCCGGAGTGGCAGCATCTTTGTGTCCCCCGCAATGATGACCCAAGGCAAGTGGCTCCGGCTGTTCTGGGAAGAGCCAGATCAAAGCCAGACTCCAGTGCAGCTTGGAAGTTGGATATGGGGAAGAGGTGCTTCCCCCAGAGGGTGGTGGGGCGCTGAGCAGGCTCCCCAGGGAACGGGCGCGTTGGGAAAGCCAATGGCCCGAGAGTGTCTGTCAGCCAAAGCTGTGGGAGAGCTGACGTGGACCCCTGGGACACTCACTCCGCTGATTTTCATTGTCCAAAAGTCTAAATTGTAACTCTAAGCATCACTGGCAAACAAATGAGGATTTCACAATGGTGTCTTAGTAGCTGCCACCTAAAAAGCCATAAATGCCACAGGTGAAGKGTCCCTTAATAGAAAATGTTTAAAATTTCATTTTATATACATAAATTGCCTGAAAAGAATCATTTATTCACCATATAATTCCTCCAAATATTAAATTACTTTCTAAATCCCCCTCAGCCCATTAAGTTTTTTGTGCAGCAGGGCTGGTTTTGAACTTCCCATTCCTCTTCTCCTCACTCCTATCAAAGGGATGTAAAAACTGAAACAAAGCTGCCTTTAGGGCAGCAAGCGATTACTTTGTGCCAGAAGGGCATTTCAGAGCATGAATTATGAATGCATAAGTACAAAACAAGTCTCCAGCTATTTCAGTTTCAATATGACAATATTTTAAACCAGCACCTGAAGCAGTAATTCAAGGGAATGTCAGCTATTCTAGGTGCTAAATCAGATGCCGGTGATATTTTAAATGTCAACACCTCTTTCACTTTTTTACCAAACTGTGCAAGAATGGAGAGAGAGAAAAAGGTTTTCAGTTGTTTTCCATGTGGAAGGAACCAACTGGGTGTACTGGGCAGCACTGGCAGAAGCACCCAGTCCCTGAGGCTGCCCCACTCTCGGGTGCTGCCCGAGGCATCCAGGGAGCAGAGAGGGTTCTGTGTGTTCCTGGGGTGTGTGAGAGATCAGAAACCATCCTCTGGTGAGTCACTGTGAGATAACAACAGCAACAGCTTTCCTACTGGGAGCTTTACATTTTGAAAGGACAGGCCTTGTGTTGAAAATGAACATGTTGGGCTGGTAATAGCAGACTCCTGTAGCTGTGCAGATGCACAGAAATCAACCTATCATTTTCCCTCTGTAATTAATTATAGGATGCAATTGATGCAGATCTAATAAGAATGCTCCCAGCTGCCAGATCCTTGAAACTACTGCAGAGAGAAATAAAATAGAAAAGATCAAGGGACAGTGAATATGAAAGAGGTATTTGAAATGCAAGAAAGACAACATCTTTCTCAGAAAGAACTACCTGTGCTCTGAAAAGAGGCAGTACGCAGGGCAGTCTATTTAGATGTCCTCTTAAATAAACCAGAATTATGCAAGGATGAAATGGAAACAGAACAATTCGCCCTGTGAAAAGCTGTATCCTAACCAGGGGGAACATTACCAAGGCTCAGTGTAATCTGTGTAGACATAAATGGTGCCTTGCAGGAACCGGGGGGGGGACGTTTAAGCGGAGCCTTCTGAATATTTCAGCTGAATAAAGATCCTGATTAAGAACCACAACCATTCCCATCCTTTCCACTACCTCATTCTGAGAAACAAGCCAAGCACTAAATTTGTTTTCCAGTCGTTCCAGCCTCAACATGAAATCAGACGATGGGCTGAGACCGAACTGCAAGGCCGCCCAGATCACCACGGCCATCATCAGCATCCCCACGCCGCCGGCGCTGACGCCCGAGGCCGAGAGCAGACCCGGCCCGGGCAGCCCCGGCCACGCCACGAACATTGCCGGCGCCACCACCAACATCGTCAAGGTGTCCGCCTTGTGAGGCGCGTCCCGCACGGGAGGCTGCGAGCCCCGCGCCCCTCTCCCTCCTCACCTCCGCGCTCCTCTCTTGCTGCAACTCGCGCCTGGACGGACCGAGCTGGCGTTCGACACCGAGCGGGCAGCTCCCTCCGGACGCGGACCGGGGCGGGAGAGCGCAGGGAGAAGGCGCTGGATGGAGGGAACGCTCGCACGGAGAGCGCGCTGGGCCGTGGGACGGGCGAGGAGCGCTGCAGGGCCGAGGGCAGGAGGCATCACGGCAACGAGGGAGTCACCGAAGCGAACGGAAATATAACACTGTGTATCGCAGCACCTTTTTAAAGGTTTTTAATGGATAATATTTATTCATGAGGAAATGACTGAAAAGGTGAAAAACAATGGATTTTGTGAATTTTTTTTCTTCATGGAGCAGAACSTTTAAACCAACCAAAATTTCACTTTTTGTTTTTCTTTTATAGGAAAAGATTTAGGCAAAAGAAGCCACCCGTCACAGCAGTCTCCCCGCACCCTGTGTGTGTGCGTGGGGGCGCGCAGAGAGCGGCGCGGGGCCCGTCCCACGGCGGGGGCAYGGCAGCGGCCCCGGCTGTGCCAGCACACGCCTGTGCACACCCCCACGCACACACACACCCCTCCCACCCCGGATGGCACCCCTGGTTTAGACTATTTTGTATCCGCCTTTTAAGTCAATACAGTGCAATTGCAAACAGTGTGTTTGTCTGCTAATTATTGTCTGTGGAAACATATTTGTGGAGAAAAACAAAAACAACAAAAAAAAAAAGAGACAGGCTTTAGTAGAGTTTTAGTCCCACCTGGGTATCTGCTTTCTATTTTTGTTATCACTTACTTGTAAGAGTGTGACTAGACTACAGTTCTGTATTTTTAAAAAGGAAAAAAAAAAGGTAGGATTCTTTTTTAATACTGTACACACAAATGGCAAAGAACGAAAGCACTGAACTCAAGCGTTCCTGAGTCTAATGGAGGTTCCTTGTAGTGTATGCCCATGCTTTTTAACTTTTGGTTTCTATAGAGAAATTTCTTCGCTAGCACTGGACGTACAACCCATTGTAAATAGTAGCCAAATAATGTCTGGATTTATACTTGATAATAATTAACCCCAGAGCCAAATATCTTGCATGGACAGAGAGGTATTTGGCTTTTTCACAGTCTTAGGGCTCCAGTTGTCTCATCCACGGCTTCTGGATTGCATTGATTTTGGGGATAGACAAGGTCAGCAGTTTTAGTTCTCCAGTCCCAGCACAGGATCTGCTTGAGAAGGGGGAGCAGTACTGGAGTCTGGAAGACATTTGATAACGTGTGGTACAGACAGCATTTTCTTTTCACAGTTCTACACTTAGTTTGGGAAAAGTCTGATCATGAACTAACATATAACCAAAACCTGAAAACACTGTGTGGTACTGCCGAGTACCTCATACTGTGACTGAGCCGTGGTCAGCCCTGGCACCTCTTCCTGAGATCTTTCTGGGAATGATTCATTGTAAGGAAATATATCGACCTGAAACAGAACTGATTTCCCACCCCATAAGAGTAGCTTTTYCCTCCCATTCTGTCTTTCTGGAGTCCCCTCTTACAGGGTGATCCCTGAAGGGCAGAGCGAGGAGCAGCATCACCCACCTTCCCACCGGTCCCACCCTGTTTGGCTGATTCCTGTGGCCATGCACAAACCTCTCCAAGGCCAATGCACTACCCCCAACAGCCTGGAGATAACAGGGAAAGACATCAAATGTCCTGTTCTGAACAGTGATTGACCAACATCAGAGTTAAAGGAACGACTCTAAGCGAGTTTGAGGCTGATTCAGCAAAGGGATGACTTTTTTGTTACCATCTGTCATAACCTCTCCTGATGTACTCTTTATATACACATATACATACACATGTAAGTACTGACAGACTCATGTATAGATAACTAATGCTGACTTACACATACGAGCTGGCACCTGCTTTGGTAGCACTCCTGCTGCGAGTGAGCGATGGCTGCTGCATTAACTCAATACCCTCTTAGAGCCCTACGACATCCTAGGAGCAGTAGGGCTGTGCCTGAGCCTCCAGTAGCTGCACCAGCTTCTAGTCATTTATTCCAGTGCTGTAGTATGTTACCCAAAACTATGTTTAGTCCTGTTTTAAAAGATTGAAACGCTCTGCCTTTTGCTGCTTCCTGTAGGAGGTTATACTGCAGTTAATCTTACCATTATTGAGTTTTTTCTCAAGGTTTTAACTGAATTTTTGCTTTAATTTCATTAACTGTCATCATCTGAGCACCCCTGCCCTTGTAGATCAGAGGCCTTGCTCTCCACCACTTGCCACCTTTGCAACCTCATTTCCACTGGCACAGAGTGAGGGGGAAATGCCAGTGCTGACAGGGGACAGGAATAAAAATCACAAAGAATCAGGAACTCCACASGGATTCTTGGTGCTGCCTTTCTTACTCCTGATTTGCTGTGGAGTGGTGCACAAGACCCTTCACCTCTGTGCACCACCTCTATCTGTAAATAGCCACGGTGGCAGCCCTTGGCCAAGGCACTGTTGGTGATTCTAAAATTGCTATCAATCAAACTGCTTTTTGGAAAAAAATACAAAATCCAATTTTAAGAGATAGAAAAAAGGAGGAAAGCCAGTTCCAGGAGTTCCTGGCTGGCTGCTTGGGCTCTGATTGCCAAGGCAGCCATGGCCTCTGTTCCCTTCCAGGGAACAGGAATTGTTATCCCTGCTCGGGAATCCACAGCTCTGCCATGAGCTGGGCAGGTGCTGCCCCACGCTGTCAGTTCCTCAGCACAGGCTGATCAAAACACACACAATTAGGGAAGTCTGAGCCTGGAGGAAYAGGGCTAAAAATATTTTTAATGGAGGCATTAGCTCCCTTTACCCTCTGAATTGAAGTTGCCTGAGTGATGCTTCCGAAAGCACCTGGAACTGTGCTACGGAAAACCTGGATTGGCCACCACAGGAGAGCACTGGGCATCCCCTGGAACTGCACAGACAGGGATCCATGCAGGGCTGGCAGGGCAGAGCAGAGCATCCCTGGGATGGACACGGGGAAAAGGGACAGTGTCCACACAGCAGAGCAGGGAACGCCCCACAGCCCCTCATTCCCGCCCGAGGGGAGGCCAAACAGCTTTCCCAAACTTTACAATCCTTACATAGCACCGTGGAAAGCCTTGCTGAGAGAAGGCCAAACCACTCCTGAGAATTCCTAAGCCAGAACTTTACCCGAAGGACATGGACAGTTCCCTCCAGTGGCCCCAGTACTGCCCTGCCTTACCAGCACCCCAATCCCTCTCCCGGGGCCGCACACCCATGGATCCCGACACAAAACCAGCGCCTCTCCCTGCCCTCCTGGGCATTCCCGAGGCACACGGAAGGGGCTGCTCCAGCCGTGGGCTCCCTCTGGGAGGAAAAGCACCCAGGGACATGGGCAGGTTGCACAGAACAGCCTGAGGAGCCAGACAGAACATCAGCGGGGTGTTGGCAGTTCAGGTCAAAGCCTTCCCCCTCCCCTAATTCCTTAGGACTTTTTATAGTTTTAGAAAAGTTCCTTTAAAAAAAAAGATGAAAATGGATTCTTTGTACAAAAAGCAAGTGGAAGGGCACTATTTTTTCAGACTTTCCTAAAGCAATATTAAAAATATCAAAGGGGTGACTCTTTTTTCTGAGCATTTTGTTTCTTTTCCAAAGATTTTTCTGAGGGAAAAATATTTTCACAGATTTCCAGCATATTCTATTAATAGATTTCCTCTTTTCTCACCTGGCATTGAGCTGCTCATAGGARTCACACCCAACTAGCAGCAAATGATGAAAAATACCTTTCACACGTAGGCTTTGACTTCCAGCTACTCTTTCCAAAATCCACCTTCTGCTTTCATTTTCCTTAAAAATCTTCAGGACACCCATAAAGAAGAGGCCACAGACAAAACATCTTGGTACACAAAACTTAAACAATTGAATCCATCCTCCACTAGCACAGGAGCTTTCACTGTGATATGGCATTGCTTTTCCTAGATCAGATTTCAGATTCTCCAAGGACTCCCCCTGCTTCCCTGGAGAGCTCATTCCCGAAGGAGAGACCTCAATGTCAAGGATTTTTCCCCAGCTGTTCAGCCATAATTCTTTCCTTATTTTTTCCCCTCTTGCTGCCGTTTATAGTCCCTTGCACCGTTTAAATTATTCTCCTTTCCACAAGAGAAATACAAGACTTTCTACACCGAATTCTTATCCCAGAGAACACTTTTATCTATTAAATAATTACCTGTGTTTAAAGTGAACAGGGGAAAAGACAACTTAAGTACCAAACGTGGCCTTAGCGTGGAATAAAGTTAATGRACAATTCAAAATACATCCTTCTTTAACTGGCCAGAATGACTAAATTTTAATCAATGCCCTGTGTTGAACCTAAACCTGTTGCTCATACACCTGTACTGCAACCCAGCATTTGTCACTCTAGTTTAGACAGCTTAAGGTGTGTGCATGAAAATCAGATTAATACCAGCTAAAGAATGCAAGTTTTCTTCAAAATTTTGCTTTTTAAAGTAAAGACGTTGCAAACATATTGTATCTTACATGTATTGTAACAAAAATTCAGAAAACTAAAAATCACATTTAATTTAAGTGTTGCAATATCCCTTGGACCCTGTAGTGTTTTTCTCTGTTGGACTAAGACAGAGTTACCAAGTCAGCACTCGTGCATGGCTGGTGAATATCAGTAACTTTTGAACCGCAAACTTAATTCTGCTTTTAAGTTAGGTGAATAAAACACCTTTTCCACATGACTCACCCACCCAGTCTGTCTCAATTGATTTTTTTAAAACACTTATTTTTCTCCAACACTTGGCGCCAACTGCAGTAGATCCATGGGTTTAAAGCCCAATTTTTTAGGCTTTGTATTTGCTAGAAACACTGTCCATGATGACTTTCTCTTTCTAAAACTGTAAGAGCAAAGGGAAGGCAGTGAACATCAGGAGCTGAGCATCAGAACCTGGGTTCTGCTCCTCAYTTCCTGATCCATCACCAAGTGACCTCGAAGAAGTCATCTCACCTCTCTGCCAATTCCACAACCCCTAGAGCAATTAGCACCTCCTCTCGCACTAAGTGGAGCTCAACTCATGACACCCCCAAAATCCCACAGGGAATTCTGGAGACAGAGTGCCAGAACTGCTACTTCTGTTCAGGGAGCAAAACCTGTGCCAGAAACGCTTCAGGTGGAACAAGAGACCAGGTGACAAAGAGCTTGTGAAAATCCCTTCTTCTGTTCTCAGTCAGGTCTGTTCCTTCGTGTGTATCCGTGTGCACGTGTTCCTCCCCACCTGGGTTAAACCAGTGCTGTCCCAGAGTCTCAGCTGTGGGGGAAGGCACCAACCCCACCCAACGCCCTTCCCCACTGTTCACCCACGAGCGGGAGCTCCCAGGGGCTCCTCGGACCAACCAAGTCTCTCAAAAAGGTGTGATGGTTATCTATTTTTGATAAACCAGTATGGCATTCCAATGCAATGGTGTTTTCTTTAGGAGTTTTATGTTGTAAGAAGCTCTCAACCTTATTATTTTCTATTTTCATACTTTCAATGGGCTTTGCTTTACGAACATCAGAGGACAGATACGAAATGTACTGGACACAACTGCAGGTAGCTTCACTTGAGAACAACTTTCTAGAAGAACCAAGTTTCCTGTTGTCTTCTTTTGGAATTGTAGTGCATATGTTGAAACTTGTATATCATTTACAGTATTGAGTCTTGTGCCACTGCTGTACCTGATGTATCCAATYCGGATTAAACAGAGTATGTGCCACAAATACCAACAGGATGCTGTCATTTCTTCTAAAAACCTTCTGGGAGGTTCTTTTGGAGACCTTTGGGTGTCGACCTAAGCCACTTGAGTTGCATGTAAATATTAATTACTCTTCCTTAAGCAATCATTAATGAAAACAGTGAGACCTCACAGGACAGCAGCGCAGATAATGACGTGCATCTCCTAGGGTATCTCTTTCTGAAGGTTAAGAGCTGCAAAAAATTCATCTTGGAAACAAAATCATGCTGCCTTGGCCTTTTCACACTATGCAGACAACACCTAGGGTGAGCCCCCTCCCTCGAGTCATTTGTGACACAAATGGCAAGAAAAAAGTACAGAAAGAAAAACTTTMAAAACTAGTGCAGAGGTAGCCCAGGGTCAGCACCCCGAGCCAGCCAGCACTCCCATCTTTTCCTGCTCCAGGACAGCTCCATACAAGCCAAACAGGAAATATCAATTAGTTTTAGCACTAATAGGTAATTCCATTTCTAATTAAAGCTTTCCTGTAAGTGTGGGAAGTCTGATATTGTTGCACCCAGAGGGACAGACCAATTATGACTGCTGCACATTTTCTACATAATTAAATCCTCTCCCACACAGCTTGCTGCACACCTTGCTATAGAAATGTTATTTATACAGTGTTAATTAACTGGATGGAAATTAGCAATACAGGCATTGAGACRCACGTTTCACTCTGCCACTTCACTGGGGTATAATCAGTGCCTGGTGTTTACTAAGAGAATTATGGAAAATGGGATCATCACCAACTCTGAACAGACCATGGAGTCTTGCAGGGAATTCATCTTCACCCAAAGTCACCAGGAGGGCAAATCAAGCAAGAGGGTGGGGAGGCCCTGGCACAGGTTGCCCAGAGCAGCTGTGGCTGCCCCATCCCTGGAAGAGTCCAAGGCCAGGCTGGACAGGGCTTGGAGCAGCCTGGGATAGCAGAAGGTGTGGCAGGGGGTGGAACTCTATGAGCTTTAAAGTCCCTTCCAACCCAAACCACTCTGGGATTCCATGAAATGCAACTGGGACTGCTTTGTATTTTCTCCCTACTGACATTTCTCACGTGTACGTGGCTGCCCTTCATCACCCTTTGTTTACTTTGGATTGTAAAGATTCCAACTGCGCATCCAGATGCCTTTTTCTTCCTTTTATTAACAAACTGTAACACCATCACTGGACCTGTGTAAAACATTTACCAGACACAGCTTATAAAAAGACCCCATTTTTCTTCAATCTCAAACACATCTGTCTCTTGTCAATGCCCTTTAGACCAGCACTGCTGTCACAGACCATGTCATTCCTGTCCCAACCAGCCTGTCCCTAACAGCAGCATCAGGACATTAATCCCCATTTTTGAGCAGCTCCTGGAGATAGACAGAGTTGACATGGTAGGCATTCATCCAGCTGAACTGCCTGTAACTTCTCCTGTAGTGAGACACTGCTGCATAGTAGCTCTGCCACGCGTCGTAGTAACATTTCCAGTAGTCTTCATAACTCCAGTCTTCATATGGAGCATCATCCCAGGAGCTGCAGGTGCACTCCTCTTCAGTTTGCCTCGTGGAAGGACTGGAGAATTGACGGTTGTAGCTTTTCTTTTGTTTAGCATTTTGTTTCAGGACTTTCTTTTTTACCTCATTTTGCTTTGGGACGTGGGATCGCTGCCGAGGCTCCTCTGGTGTAGGACAGAAACCTGCACGGCCCTGACGAGTTGTGGGCACASCATTTTGATCCTGTGTGTCTGAAAACGCTTCATCGCTCGAGTTATTGTCCCTACTATCAAAGGAATCCCTGGAGCTGTCTGAGCCATCACTGTCAGCAGACACATCCCCGTTTGCTGCTGTCTCTGCKTGATGTTCCATCTCCTCCCACTCCACATCACCATTTCTGGGCAGCTCACGTTGCTCTCCTGGGCCTGAATAACTTCTTAAAATCTCCACCTCTCTCTCTGACCCTTCTTTAATGAAATACTCATAGTCTTCAACAAAATCCGAGAAGCTCCAGGGATTGTTGTGTTGGTTTTTGAAGGAAGACAAGCACGGAATTTTTGGAAGATTATTTTTTAAGGCCTCCTCATCTGGAGCCTGAGTGTTGTGCTGTCCATCCATCCTGGAGACAGGCTTGACCTGGTTCCTCTGCTCTGTGCGACAGCTGGAAGTTTGGGGAGTTCTATTATTTTTCTCTATATTTGCAGAATTTGTGCACTTTTTTATCTGCTTTTGCTTTGGAGTCTTTTTTGGCCTTTCTGCAGAAGAATTAACCCGTGGAAGATTAGAGGGAGGCTGAGGTACATCTGAAAAACCATTCTGGACAGGCTGCAGCACTGGTTGCTCTGGTTTAAGACACACAGCGTCACAGTTCACCACAGGACCTGGAGGGATTGCAGGTTTAACTTCTACCTCCCCATCTTCAAACTGGTCCATCATTCCAGGAGGGATTGGCTCTGCACAGAAGGGAAACAAGCAGACACTCCATCAAGTGCATCCTTCCCTCTACAACTCAAACGAGTATCTAATTCTCCAAACTGCATGTTAAGACACTAAGTGAAAGCTACAAAACAACCTCTTCAATTCTTGAAAGAGTTTGAAGAGCCAGAACATTTCCTTCATGGAAGACATCAAATGTTTAATCAAAACAAACGACACTACATTCATTACTTGTCATCTGTTATTCATCTGTTACTTGAAAAGATAAAGTTAGGACTTGGACAGGAAGGCAAATGCCACCTTTCAGCAGAACAGATTCTGGCAAAGCAAGTGAAGCAAATCTGCTGTTGCAGTTATTCCTTCCTTCCCCTCCTGTATCTTACAGGTTCAGACAGGCTTCACCCTGGATTTCTGGAAACAGAAGTAGCGATGTAGCTGCTTCAGCAGCAGCTGGGTGCAGAGCTCCTGTCCCTGCCCACTGCCATGCACTCAATTCCTTTCCTGTTGCTCCACACAACTGCAGCAGTTACAGCAGCAGCCACGAGCAGAGTGTAAAGAACCTGGACTAAAAGCAGTGCAGCTCCAGCAGAGAAGCCACACATCAGCCCCCCAGTCTGAAGCTGTGACTAACAGAAACAACCAAGCCCAGCTGCATTCCCAGCACCGAGCGTACCTGGCAGAGGAAGAAGCTGGAGGTTGCACTTCTGAGCAATTTTCATCATTGTGTTCTCCTCCTCCCCACGGCAGCAGTAGGTCACAGACAGACCCAAAGTGCCTGTGAGACAGAACAGAATTAACTCCCAAACAGAGCCCCCAAAGCAAGACAAAGCTGCAGAGCCCCAGGGCTGGCCCTACCGAAGCGCCCAGCTCTGCCAATGCGGTGCATGTAGGTCTCCCAGTCCACAGGGACATCCAGGTTGATAACGAGGTTCACCTTCTCAGCATCAATCCCACGAGATGTCTGGGAAAACGAGGAAAAGGGGAGAATTGAACGTGCTCAGCAGAGCTTTCAATAAACACAGAATCACAGGGAGGCTGGAAGGGAACAGAGTGGGGTCAGGTGSTCCAGCCTCCCTGGAGTCACCCCCAACGCATTTAGTACTCAYAACATACTGGTCATAAAGTAACTTTTAGTTGCAGAGCAACAGATAAATTAAAAACTATTTTTGAACCAGATCACAGACTGGGTTGGGTTGGATGGGCCCTTAAAGTGTCATCTCATTCCAGCCCCCTGCCATGGGCAGGCAGATGAGGAATAGGGGGGGTGATTTCCAAGCTTCCCAGTGAAAATAAGTCACAGTCTCATGGTGCTTTATCAGCACATTTATATTYACTTCAATTCCAAGCCACATCTAATCCTCTGAAGTAACTTTATGTGCAATACTCCTGCATGCTGTAAAATTTGCATAGCAAGTAATAAATTTGAACTAAAATCTGTACAAAGGTTGTTTGAAAGCAGTAAAACCTCACCAGGTCTGTGGAGATGAGAACCCGGCAGTGGAATTGCTTTAATTTAGCCATGGCATCAAGGCGCTGATTTTGATTCATGTTGCCTAGAAAGATAAAAATTAGAAACATGTTACAGTCTTCATCTTTATGCCCCTCACACTCTAGAAAACACTGCTTTGTATCATCACAACTAAGTTAGAGAGAAACTTCCTCAAACATCAGCTCCAAATGAGTAAAGGAACAAACGAAACTTGAAAAATCAGGTCACTCATTGCAAAAATAATTCTTTTGCTTGTTGACAGAGTCTTAAAAGACCTCTGAAGATCCAAACACTATTCTTAGCCATTTAACCACAGGCTACACAAACCAAGATGTAAGGTAATTTTGCTACTTTAGGTCACATTTATGCACAACTTCAATAGAATCAAAAAGCTGTGAATGGATTSACCTGAAATGCACTCGGCAGGGAAGCCTCTGGATGTCAGGATTTCAGCCAGATGTTGAGCCCTGAGGGAACACACACAACGAAAATTGAAACAAAACCCCAGGCCTGACAACCCCTGTGCATTTCCTAACAAGAACTTATTGTCTACAGCCAGCGACTGCATTCCAAAACTGCATTCCTTTATTTTCAGTGTTTCTCACTGCAGTCCTCAGGCTGTATTTCAGGTCTCATAAATTTATCCATGTCCACATAAATTTATCCACAACTCAACATTACAGCCACTGCTCTCAAACAAGGTTTTTACAGATGTCATTTCAAATTCATTACCTGCTGTGCAGATTTGAGAAGACCAAGGCTTGATTGAATGGAATCTTGCTGAACAGCTCCTGCAGGTGCTGGGTTTTTTCCTCAAAGATTTTATGTGGAAGTGGATGGGAATTCACAATTTTGTAGTACTGCTTCAGCCCTGAGCAAGAAACCAAAAGAACACATTAACGTTTGCCAAAAGAACGTGCACAGAGTGATCTAAACACGTTACTACAACTAAAGCAACAACTTCAAATTCAAACAAAGACACACATGTGCCAAATCAGAACCTCCAGGAGAGGTTTTCTTAAGAAGCTTAAATATTTCCTGAATGGATAGAAAAAGCAGAGWGTTACATTTGCCACTGATATTTTAAATATACAGAATCACAGTCTGGTTTGGTTGGAAGGGCCTTTAAAGACCATCTCATTTCATCCCATGGACACCTCCCACTTGAAAATTCACTGCATCAACACTGGGAATCAATATTCATAAACCAAACAACTCAGCTATGTGTGAAATTACGAAAAATCATGCATTTTAAAGGCACATGTTTCGGTTTAGTAGCCTTCTCTTAATCTCTTGATAACAGTATCACTGTAACTGCTATTTACCCACTTACCAAGGAGGCTTGGATCAGTGGGGTTCAGCCTCACAAACGTGGGCTCCCGCATGTACCTGGTGAGAGCACCAGCCAAGGACTCAGGGTAAGTAGCTGAAACTGCCAACATCTGCTTATTGGCTGGGAGTGAGGAGTAAATCCAACTACGAGACAAAAACGTGGCAATTAGTAACAAAAACACACTTAATCTAATGATAAATGTATGAGGGAAGCAGTTTTCTCACTTGATCTGTTCCTGGAAGCTGCCCTCCTCCAGCAGCTTGTCTGCCTCATCCAGGATGAAGAGCCGGACACTGGCAGTGCTCAGGTAGTCCAGCTCTATGAGCTGCTTGATCCGACCTGCAGGGGAGGGAGAAGTAAAAACAACTTCAAAAACATGAATCAAAACATTCTAATGGTGAACTTCTAAAATATTTTTTAACTACTTTTGAGACTGTGCCCTATTAATAACAACGAAAACACCCAACCCAGCTTTCCAAAGCCCCAGTTATTGTGCTGTGAGGGACCACACAGGACATGAACCCCAACAAAGCTCGTCGCTACCTGGGGAGCCCACAGCTATGTGGCACTTCTTCAGCCTGCTCTTGTCCTGGCTCAGAGGAGTCCCTCCAATGAACACATGGCATTCCAAGCCTTCCATTTTTATCCCAATAGTTGTGATCACGGCGTGGATCTGCACAGCAATCTCTCTCGTGGGAGCCAGGATGAGGATCTGGGGAGGGCGAGGATTAAAAGTGAGGATTAAAGCTGCAGGACGGCTCTGACAGCTAAACCCCAGCGCGGTGACGATTTAAAGGGCTATGTCTCACAGGTTTCAATGCCCTTCCCCCCCAGAAAAAATCCCAGGAATTCCCTCTCACAAAGCAACCCCCGGGCACGGGCTCACCTGCGTGGCGGGGCTCTCCAGCAGCACCGCGTCCAGGGCGATGGTGGCGAACACGCAGGTCTTGCCGGTGCCAGACTTGGCCTGCACGATGAGATCTGCAAAGAGCGGCCACAGAGGTCAGGGGAGCCCCCGGGGTGTCCCCGGCCCCGCGCCCGGCCCGCCCGCTCACCCAGCCCGCAGCGCCCCAGCGGGATGGCCTTCAGCTGCACCGGCGAAGGCCGGTGGAACCCGGCCGCCTCCAGCCCCGCCAGCACCGGCGGCGACAGCAGCAGAGAGCCGAAGTCGGAGGGACCGCCGGGGATCAGCACGTCCCGGGTGCGGAACCGGCCCTGCGCCTCCGTGGGCGCCGCCATCTTGCCGGGGCGAGAGGGAAAAGTCTCGCGAGATGTTTTTTAATCGCGCCTCGCGCAGCCGCAGTGGGGTGATCACCCGGTACCGGCGTCAGCGCCGCCAGGGGGCGCCGCGGGGCGGGCGGCTTCCGCAAGGGGCTCGTGAGGGGGAACATGGCGGCGGCTCCGCCCCAGCGAGAGGGGTGGGCTCAGCCACAGCACGATCGAATGATCCTGTCTAAGCACACGTAGAATCATGGAATATCCCACAAGGATCACTGAGTCCGGCTCCTGACCCTGCACAGACCCCCCAAAATCCCACCCTGTGCCTGAGAGCGTTGTCCAAAGGCTCCCGGAGCTCTGGCAGCCTCGGGGCGGTGCCCATTCCCGAGGAGAGGACACAGATGTACGGACACGGAAACACGATTTAACAGCCAGGGTACTACAAAACATTAACAGTATTCACTCAGCAAAGGCCAAATGTGTTAATCTGTCCGYGCGTTCCTTACTACCCTCTGTAGACCACTTATTTTAAATCGTGGGTGGTTTTATGAATATCAGCTTTTATTGTGGCAGTTCGGAGGCTCTGGACGTGCAGCTTCCATTCATTGCAAGGGGATTTGGAAAATCTCCACAGTGGCTTCTACTGTACAAGCACATACACTGTGTCATTATTCTTACAGCCTAAATGAATTTTAATGGCTTTGGTGTATCACAGGCTTGGTCATGCCTTTGAAATTCCTCATTCTATATTCCTGATGGGGGAGAAAAGTCTGTCAGATTCTATTTGTTATTTTTTATTATTACGATATTTTCCTGTGGCTATCGGAGTACTAAGCACTTAACCCTGCAGGACAATGAGTGGTTCCAGTTTGGAGACAAGCAGGGACACACCAGGGGGTGGGACTGTGCCCCACAGCAGAGGCAATAGCATCTACAGGCATTCTGTTAGCTCCAATTATTTTTTAGTTTTTAAGTGGATATTCTCTTTGGTCCTCAAGGGGAAAGAGTCCCCAACATGAGATCATTATCTCTGGATAAATCTGGGAAAGGAGACAGACAAAGACACCTGGACATAACAAACATTTGATTAAATACAGCCTTTCATAACCCTTTTAAATTGATGTGATTTGAACAGACAAGGAAGAGCAGTGAGGAGTGACTGTTCCCAGGGGGGAAGGGCAGCGAGGAGGTGACAAAACAGCCCCCAAGAGCCATTGCAGGAACTGCTCCCCTCTTTATTTTTCTCACTTATTCCTTTCTCCCCTGAGGTTTCACGCAAGCTGCAATACAACCAAGGTGATCTGGAGACAGACATTATGCTCTGTGGTGCATTAATGAGACATTCAGACACTTCACCGTCACTCAGAAAGATGCTGCTGTTTGTAGTTATTTAATTTTCCTTCAGATGTTCAATTCGGACAGATTCCAAACCCCCTCACTGTGTGTGAGACACCCTTTGACACCACGAGTGGCAGATTTATTGTCCTCTCCCGTTGGTCCTGGCCCTGACTGAGGGGTTGTGTCAGATTTGGGTCAGGCTCCTGTGGCTCTATCAGTCGATCCCATGGAAGGTTTTATTTTAACCTTTATTCCCGTAGTAAACCTTGACTGCTGCTGCTCCTAACTTTGTTGTAAGCTCTCTGTAAGTGGTGTGCTCTGCCACGAGTCACAGTATAAATAGGAATCTTCGCCCTTCAGGCCTTGCTTTACCTCAGTGGCTCTCCAGTACTGAATTCCCGTTGTCAATGTTCACACGTCAGCCCCGCCAAGAGGAATCTGCAGTTTTGCCATGACATTGCTTTGCTTTTGCTTGCAGTAAGATCCAAATGAAGTATTCCTGCTCAGAGCAGCCTTTGGAAATCTTGACATTTAATCTGAATGCTCAGCAGGCAGAGAAGTTCCTGGGAAAGGATTTAAGTTAGTAAAAGAAGCAGAGGAGACATCCTTCAGAGCTGGAGTATTACTAAAATAACAGGTTCTTTTGAAGGGATATAAACTCTCTAGCTTGGGGTCATAAAAATCCTTGAGGTTTTAGGACCTAGAAAAGCCCTGCTAGGAAAAATTCTTCCTCCCATACACACTGAGAGCATGTTTTATTCCTCCAAGAAAGTGCTTTTTGTCCCTGTTACAAAGTGCACATCACATATTTGATTTTAATTCCATGCCAGACTCATTTTCCTCTGATCTGTGCATCAGTGTATCAGCTTTAGATAAATAATGTCCTAAGACACCTGTAAGTGATGCTGCTGATACTCAAGGTCAGGTTCTCACAATTTCAGACTATTTCAGGTTAACACGGGCAGTACCAGGACCTAGTACCTGTAATAAACAGTCCCCTCAGATTTACCCATCTCCTCCTTTTGTTATAAATTTACTCTTCATTTACAGCGCTTTGATTCTTGTTGTAACTCTTTGAAATGCTGAGGTAAACAGCTCATGGATGATTTGTATTGGCTTTCAGAGGTCCTGGGTTGTGTCTATCTTTTAAGAATACATTCATTATAGATTTGAACATTGCTACTGCAAACAGGCACCAGCCTTGTCTTATTCCTTTGCCTTCAAAGGATTTGTCTTTCAGATCTGTCAAGACATGGAATTATTCAGAGCAAATCTGGTTTACATAATATTTATAGAATATTTTGAAAGTGAGATAATCTCATCCTCCTCTCCCAGATGTGTTCAGATTAAGACAGGGAAGTTTCTCTGTTCTCTGCAGCACGTGTGAGTCACTCTTTGGAGTGTGGGACGTATTTGTGTTTACACTGCCATGGAAACTGTGTTTGTTCTCTGTACAGTAAAGCCCGGGACAGTGAAAGGGCCATTGATCCCAGCAGAGACAGTGACTACATATTCACCACCAAAATTGACTCCAAGCACCCTGCACATTCACTTTCCCTCTGGAGAAAAAAGCTGGGTGGCAAGTTACCAAGGAGCAGGAAGTCTTTGGAGAAGCAGAATCTTCTTTGTTGCTTTAGTAACTGGCAAAGTCGTGGATTTTTCCCAGTAAGTGTGGTGCATGGAGTTGTCATAAACAATGAGGAGGATGATGGTGGTGGTGTCCTACATCCATCGAAGGCTCATTTCAGCGCCCTCCTGTGGAACGGATTTGGTTCCTTGTCAGGCACGTTCTTCAGAAGGATCAAGGAGAGCTCCACAAATTTCAGTTGGAACCTCAAGTCCCTGGGGGAGTCACCACAGGCACATGTAAGGATGCAGCTGCAGATAAAAGCAAGCAGACACCAGGGATCGGGTCAGAGCAGCTATTTCAACCACACAGTGAGAAATGCCAGTGTTTCACTCCTGTTGTTTTCCTCCAGATAAATAAACATCATCCCATTTTAATCTTAGATACCAAGATTTGCTAAGTTATTTTTTCAGCCAGTATGAGCAGGATCTAGGTCACGAAAGCGCAGCGAGCCGAGATGAAATCCAATAGGTCCTTASCACAAGACAGCACAGTGACTGCACAAGGACTGTCCCTGGTACTTACTCCTGGCACTCCAGTGCAAGCAGAGCAATGTCAGGAGCTGGAATTTGGCTGGAGCAGAGTTAAGTTTTTAATCTGACGATGGGGTGTAGTGAGGCAGGGGCATGTCAGAACTTTAAAAAGGCCACAAGTGCAGAGACTGCAGCACTAAATGAGGCTTAATGGAAGACATGGTCAAATTTTCAGGGTTATTTTATCTCTTTATGCACAAATATAAAACCAGACTTAAAGTTTTGATGTTATCCTTACCTATCTTGGCTGGGTGTTCATGCCCCAGTGGGTTTAAACAAGGACGGATGCAATTCAGGTCATTCTGCAGCTGAAGTGGGAGGAAAATCTGAAAGGTTTGTCGTCAGTGTGCAAGAAAGTCGAAAGGAAAGAAAATTCAGCGATAACCACGCTTGTTAGTTCAGCAAAGAACCGTCACGTGGGAGCCTGGAGAAACCAGATCAATGAACTGAAAGACAACAAATGAGATGAGCCTTCAGCTGTGAAGGGATGGATGTTTCCTCAATCAGGAAGGAACGAGGCAGTTCATAGAAGTGGAATACTCCAGTCTGAAGGAGTATTCTAATTTTTGCCCAAGGATCTCAGTTTTTCATTTTATCCTGAAATAAACCATGTAGTTTTCTGCTTGAGGGTGTTTTATTCTCGGCTCTGTGTTTTCTCAGAGATCTGATTTTTCCACTGCACTGCACCATCTGCTCATGGTTTACACCACGGCAGAGCGGAAGGAGTGCAGGGCCTGGCATGAGGTGTCGGTGCTGCTTTGAACCAGTTGTCTACACGCAAGAGAAAATGCTGCTTAGTAAGGAAATCCTACTGCGAAAATGTTTCAGATTTTTCTCTTCTCTTGCAAGTTTGCAGGAGTTTGGAGCACATGAATATTCTGGTCTTTTCTTTATTCTGTGTTCATGAACTCCTTTATCAGTCTCCTGGGACAGGAGCAGCCCCGGAGGCTGGAAAATGGATCAAAAAGATGTCCTTAACAGAAGCCAAACAGAGCCTAAAAACCCTTCCTGTTCATCTGTCAGAAGATCACAGGGTTTGGTGTCTTGCAAGTGGCACAGGAGCTTGCAGCATGTGCCACTTGCCACGTCCACGTGCAGGTGGCCTCCTGAACCCTCGGCGTGCGCTGAAGGCGTAAGGTTGTATAACTTAAAATTGTTCCCTCCAATAACCATGTGTCTCCTTGGTATCTCTGCTGCTCTGCATCAGTCAAAGAATGTGAAAAGCATCAGGTAAACAGTGAACAGAAACCTGGATGCTGAGCTGGCTCTTCTTGCACATGGATCCTCATGTGGGACACAGAGACGCAAGGGAAGTTGGGTCATTCCCTGTCCCTCAGTACCTGCCAGACACAGGCACTCCAGCCCCTGGTCTCCACATGGGGCCATCTTTCTGGTTTTTCACTCCTGCCTGGCTCTTCAAGCTGCCATATGCTTGGATAGGCTGTGGACATCCACACCCGACCCTGGCCCGTGGGGAACAACCAGCTGCCCAACAAATCCTGCCAGATTTCAAGAAAAAAAATCATAGCTGGGCTAGTTGGCTTAGACTTTAAGAAAGATTTGAGACTGGCAAGTATCCCACTCACATCATGGCATACCCTGTTGGAAGGGATTAAGTTTTTGATAAGGTCATTTCTTTAATAAATTAATACGTTTRCTGCCCCATGTTCTACAGAGCCTTGAAGAGAGATGCTGTTTTCATGCTTAATAGATGGGAAATGGGAACCCTGAAATAAGCAAAGAGACAGGTGATTTTKATCCATAAAAAAAGTGATGCTGGAAGGATCAAGAAATGTTAACTCTGGAGTGTTTCCCAAACACACGTCAAAGGGCAGATCGCAAATTTCCCATTTAAATTGGGTTTTGACACAAAGGTCAGCTTTCAAAAACACCGAAGCTGATTTCTACATACAAACAAGCAAACAAACTAAATCCTATTACCATCTATAARAAATGTTTTTCTTCAAAAAATAAAGACCTGGAGAGGCAAAAATTTTAGCCAGGCTTTGTCAAATTTAGGAGAAAAAAACAAGTAATTACGGTTTTAATCTCAAATTTGAAAACACAAAGTAGTATTTCTCCTCCCATCAAGTTCTTTAGCATTGCAGAGCGATTCCGACAAACCTTGTTAAATTATCACGGGGGACTCAGCATTTATTACCTGAACAACACATTTTGCAAATAAGATGAGAACAATACTTATTTATTTGTGAGAAACACTCAAAAATTCAAACCCTTTCAAATTCAATGCAGCTATAAAGCCTGATGATCCAAAAGTGTATTTTTTTTGCTGGCTCGCCTGTCCATCTGTTTGATGTCCTGTGGTGACAAGCAATATCAGAGGTTGTTGGTGACATAAAAGAACCCTGGTCTTAGAGAGGCTCCTCTGTAGCTCCGACAACATCCCTCATATCCCGGAGTTTTCCAGTTGCTGCCATGTGCGSAGACTCCCGAGCGCTTAAACAGCGCCTGTAAAACAGTGAGGGGGAAACTGTTCTGAAAATAAACCCCGCTAAAGGACTCCCAGCACCTGTTTCTCGCAGCTCTCTAAACATGTGCAGTCCCTGACAAAGGGCGCGTGGATAACGGCGCGGCCGCGGGCGCGCTCCGGTGCCGGTGCTCCCGTCCCCTTGCCCGGGCACCGCCACATCCCCCCTGGTGGGCGAGCACCGGAGGAGCCTCCTCGCCTAACCCGGCCCGCGGGGAGGACAAAACGGGGACACCGCACCCGGGTGGCTTTGCAATTTCTCGTGATTAAGGCCATGTAGGTTAATCCGTGCTTTCGGTGGGGTGGTCCGCGTCTGCGGAGCGACGTGCAGCATCCCGACCACAACAAACTAACGCGTCCAACTTCTCCGCCGGGAGAAGGGACCTTTCCGCGCACGGGCGGCGCGGAGCGCTGGGCCGGCGCTGGCGGAGCCGCCCGCCGCTTCCAGCAGGGCTGCCGGGGCCGGGCGGGGGGATGCGGCTCCCCCGCCCCGCCGCCCGCACACGCGGCCCCGCCGCCGCCGCCCGGCCCCGGCCCCGGCGCGGCCGCGCCCGCTGCGCGCTCTGCCCCGCGCTCTGCCCCGCCGGCAGCCGCCGCCCCCCGGAGCCGCCCCCCGGCCGGCCCCCCTCGCCCGCCGCGCCGGGGCCGCGCCGAGCCGGGCCATGGAGCAGCACCTGCGGCGCCTGCGGCAGGAGCTGGTAAGGGGCGCCGGGCGGGGGGCACGGCCCGGGGCGCGTCCCGGGGCTGCGGGCGGGGGTCGGCCTTGGTGGGCAGCGCCGGGCAGGTCCCGGCCGGGGTTCCGCTGCTCCCAGCGCCGTGAGCGTGGGCAGGTCCCGGTTTTGGGTCGGGGGTCCCGGCGCTCCCAAACCCCTGAGCAGGGGCAGGTCCCAGTTTTGGGTCGGGGGTCCCGGCGCTCCCATACCCGTGAGCGGAGGCAGGTCCCGGTTTTGGGTCGGGGGTCCTGCCGCTCCCATCCCCGTGAGCGGGGGCAGGTCCCGGCCAGCGCCAGCCGCTCAGGGTCCATCCGTCCGTGGGAGAAGAACCGCGCCGGGGGCTTGCGGGGGCTTTAGGGACCAGCTGCCAGCACAGGTCAGGAATCAGAG
Source organism: Amblyornis subalaris (assembly GCA_018881555.1). Lineage (NCBI taxonomy): Eukaryota > Metazoa > Chordata > Aves > Passeriformes > Ptilonorhynchidae > Amblyornis > Amblyornis subalaris. The sequence goes on along the minus strand of JACAXG010000148.1, from coordinate 1,381,164 downwards.
AAACAGCCACAGAGACGGACAGGAATAACTTTCTGGGAATCAAAAGGGTGTGAAGGGAGCGCGCTTGGCACCTCCGACACCCTCTGAAAATACTTGTTCAATAGCAAAGCCTTTGTCAGAGATGAGCGCTGCTCTCTCGCTCCTGCCGCTCCTGCTCAGGGGTAACCCCACTGCCCGAACTTGCTGGGGCTTGTCCGCAAGCCCCAAGGTGTTACTGGGGCTGGCTGGGGCCGGGTTGGGAGGAGGAACTGATACTTCCCGAAATAGKGTTCCAGCGGGTCTGGCTTGCAGTCTGCGATATCCTGATAAATAGATAATGAGAACAAAAGGGGAAGACAAGGCAGAGCAAGAACGGGTGGGTGAAGTTTGTGAATGCAGAAAGCTCCCGGTTTGGACTGGGAAGGATGTGGATTTCAGCGGGGTTTTGTGCTCCCTGGAGGTCTGTTCAGGGCTGCTGCCCTGCCTGCATTGCAGGAAGCGTTCCGTGTGTGACACCACCACCGAGTCCCCGCGGAGCAGGCAAAGTTCCAGCTGCGCCCGGGGCAGGACAGCGCTGGAGATCGCTGTGCTCCTCCAGACCCGAGTGTCTTGTGAAACATGGGCTGGGGCAGCGGCCTTTTGCTGCGAATAAATGTGGCAGCAGTGACATTTAACCTGCTGGCGTTCCCAGTGTTTCCCCAGCAAACATAGTAGGTGAAAGACAAACTAAAACAAAGGAAAATGGGAGTCACTGGTGTGCTGTATGCTGAGTGTGAGGAATGAAATGCAAACTGCAAACCAGGACATRTACAGCATAATCTGAAAGCTCTTCAAAGTCTTAGTGAGTTGGAAGGTGAGATGGGCAAGAGGAGTAACTTCCAGAAGAGCATCCTAAGAATAAGGTTCCTAAATCAGTGTTTTGTCTTCTAAAGAAATCAGTTTTGTTATCTGAGCAATATTTTTGTAGAGAAGCCTAAACATTGCACCTTTGAGTCTAAAACAAGCCTCTTTTGTAGTGCACAGAATAACTTCTGAAGTCAACATATTCAACAGAAAAGCAGATCCCTCATATTCAACGTGAAAACCAGAAAAAAAACCCTTAAAATGAGAAAAGTCTGACTTTGTTCAACCCTTGCTATAATGCAGGAATAGATTTTTTTCCAATTGTAAAAATACAACCATTTTTATTATATTAATAAACCAAGACTTAGCCTGGCATAAATTTATGTATATGCTTGGCTTAAAAAGCTGGGAAGTGCAGTTGTCACCTTCAGCAAGACAATCTGTGACTGGACTAAAGCAGCCTGGATCTTCATACTTTTGGTTTTCACCAGTCACATTCTTTCCCCCTCCCACTGCCCAATTTCTGTTATTCAAATTTAAAAACTTCCTCTAACACGAGTTCTCAGGGGATGCGAGTGCAGTTGTGAGCAGGGCGTGTGGGACATCGCAGGGTGCAGCTGGAGAGACCCTTGGAATCACCACCTTCGGCTTCCCCAGCAACCTGGGTGAGCTGCAGGCTGCATTTAGTGAGGGTGGGAGGAACTGTGTCGATGAAAACAACCGTCCATGGTATCCTGAGCAATAACAGCTTTTACAACTCAATTCTGTCGTGAGAGGCTGGAGTTAGAATGGATGAGTGTTTCTGGAAGGAGCAGCGAGCAGCTCGAGGGACAGCTGGGCCCATCTGCACCGTGGGGAGCGGGAACCGAGCCCCCGTGCTGCTGCTGCGCCGCTGCTCCATTCCCGGGCAGGTCACGGCTCGGCCTTCCACGCACCGTGGCCGGAGCCAGGGGCTGGAGCGGTGGGAATGACTCGGCCGGATGGACGCCAGGAGCCGCGCCGGTGGAGCAGACGGGAGTGGTCCCCGGGGCTGAGGAGTGCAGTGGTTTGTGCTGTGTGCGAGGAGCAGCTCTGCTGTGCCGGGAGGTTCTGCAGAACTTCCCTGTGCGAGGAGCCGGGCTGGCTGGGGCTGCTCAGGGCCACGCGGACGAGTTAGAGACTGTCCCATCCGCAGGAGTTTAGTTTGTCCCAGTGCGAACAGCCTCTGCTTTGGTGAGCCAGACTTCCGGCCAGTTTTGAGGAGGGATTTTCCCGAAAAATAGTGGGTGTTGGCACAGCTCCCGGTTCCCAAGGAAAGGCTATCTTCCAGTGCAACTGCATCCCCAGCAGTGTGAGATTCGAAGAGTCCAGCTCTGGTTTTTCTTTGCTTTGCTTTGTTTATTAAAAACACATTTAAATGATGGTGTGCTTGGCTGGGGCTGCTGCTGTGCCCCCAGCCCTCACCTGTGCCCTGAGGTCACACCGAGCTGTGCCAGAGTCACCCAGGAGTGAGGGCCGGGCATGCTTACCCTGCTCTTCCCATTTCCTCTGGAAAGCTCTGCCAGGGCTCCCGAGGATGAATCTGACCTCTTTCACTCAAAGAGAGGGAGATCTCCTATTCCAGTCGCATGTTTTCCATTGTAAGCTGATCGTTTCTGGCATGTGTGGTGTCCCTTTGATTGGAATTCATTCAGAAGCTTCCACATGCAAATGCTTCCCAGCCAGGAGAGCCTCAGCTGACAGAGCCATTCATCCCGGCCGGGCTGGGAGCAGAGGCAGCTCTGCTGGAGCCGGGATCCTCATCCCAGGCTGACACCAGCTTGTGGAGCCCTTTCTGACAAGCTGTGCCAGCTCTTTGCACCTCATCCCTGGATGCAGGAAATACATAAGACCTTGTTCTCCTCCAGGAAGCCCCTGGAGATTTACGGGCACTGTGGCTTGTGAGGATGTGCAGCGCTGGTTTGTAGGTCTGGTGGTGGAATAAGCTGTGCTTCTGCACTCCTGTCATCTGTGCCTCCACTGGCAGTTGTGAAATGTGCCACAGAGCTGGGAATCTGCCATTCATGCAATTAATCCCGATCCTAAAAGCCCTTTTGACTGTGTCGGCTGCACTCGGAGCTGCAAACATCGTCCTGAGGCACAGCAGAATTGTGCCTGCTCCCGAGTCACAGAACGTTATCTCAGCTGGAAGATCAGATTTAACAAGAATTGTCTTGCTGAGGGATTAGCAGAGAGGAATTTCATTTCCGTGCCTCACGCTGCACATGGCAGCACCTCCGTACACATCAGACACGAGCACTGTTTGCAGTTATGTGGAGCAACAGCAGCACATGTACCATGGGGTGGGGGCTTGGGGCTTGTCTGCAGTTGGAATAAATAATTTATTTTCCCTCTGGGGACTGGGGAGTCCATGGGGCAGGTTTATCTGGCACTTTGCRTTTGTATGGCTGGAACAGGCGAGGGGGCGCAGCCACGTGAGCTGTGGTTGTAACTTTACTTTGCATGTTTTGGTCTTTTGTGATGAATCCAGGATATATCTGGGTTTTCTGTTGCTTTTTTCTAGAAGGAAAAGTATTTAAGCACTGTTTAAAACAAACCTTAGCACTCTGACTTGAACTTCTGAATGTTCTCCCTGCACATTTGTCATAAATGCATCGAATTACTGAGTTTGATAGAGTCTGACTCCCTTCTTACATTAATTTTTGTCCGGTAGACAATGTATCTTGCTATGAATATCCTGCAGGAATAGAACATTCGGTCCAAGTGAAAAATACAGCCAATTATTTTTACTCTTTGTCTCACACTGGGTCCTATTCCGGTAACTGTGTCACRCTCTGAGAGGATCTGCTGCGTTTTCCTTGCTGCTCTCTCTGAGGGGGCAGCTCGGGTGCTTTGCAGTCTGTGTGGCACARATGACAGACCTCGGGGTCCAGTGTCACTGCCCCCACTCCGGCAGGTGGGAACAGGCAGCTCCATTTGTGTCTCTGCTGGTGCAATGGTCCCTTCCTAGGTGACTGCACCCATCGCTGCTGGAGGCAGCGCCACAGAGTTGGGTGGTTATGGCAGGATCTCTTTCCTTGGTGCTCCTGGAGGGAAGGTGCAAAGGAGTGACTTGACAACAGATGTCCTGCCATGTGTAACTGGGGAGAAGAAGCAGTCACAGGCTTGGTTATTTCCAGAGAAGACTCCTAAAGATGRGGACGGATTTTTTTAGACTCTCAGGTTTGCATATTCAAGAATGTTAAAGACCACATTCCCAGGGAAGCAGAACTGGGCTGAAAAGTGACACTTTTAACCATCATCTTCAGTGGCCAGTCTGCACAACGAGGCTCGAGGTCTCTCTTATCCTTGGGTTGTGAGTAAAAGTCTGAAGATTGGAGTTCTTTTTGGTCCATTTATAKGCTAGTGGTAAAGAACTGATTTTTCTGATTTGCCTTTAAACATGGTGAGTGTGGTTGGAAGCACAGAACAATGTCCTTGCAGTGGAAGGAAGGTGGTGAATGGAGTGGTGTGAACCACGTCTTTCATGGTTAACATCTGTTTAAGATCTRTTTAAACTATTGTGGGGGGGACTCTGCTACAGCTTCAGCATCCTTCCTCTTTCACATAAATTGTGAGCTCGCAGTTAACATCCTCATTTACACCTAAAATACGCTGGGAAGACAAGAGGTAAAAAGACACTGGAAATTATTGTGATAAAAGGCAAGGACTGAAGGACGACTTCAGGCCCTTGGCATCCTCCAAGGGAAGGAAAAGAAAGGTGGAACATGGAGCTGGAGAGGAGCTCTGAGCTGTGCAGCAAGGGCCCTGCCCAGCCACAATTGCAGGCTTGTTGAAGATTAATCCAGTTAGTGACCCAAAGGAAAACACAGAAACAATATGATCAGCTCAGCAGTTCTAAAATAATTTCAGTCTCTATTATGTCATCTGCTTTAAATACCAATTGTTTGTTGCTGGGTCTGTTGCCTATCAGAACTATTATTAAGAACTATTTGCCATTTGTTCTTTCCTGCCCTCTTAGCAATAACTTCCTCTCTGCATTTCTTTTACCTAAGAGCTGGACATCTGTCTTCCTCCTCGTTGTGACAAACACACTCAGGGCTCTTCTTCCCAGCTCTGTGCTCAGCTGAAAGCCAAGGGGTGTTGCTGGGTTTTTCCTTTCCATCAGCATCACAAAGCTGCTGCAGCCCTGGGCAGGCCAGCTGTGTGGATGGGCTGGGAATACAGACAGCTGTGGCTCCAGGAGATGCATTGGAACTGGATTCTGAGAGCTCGGCGAAGCTAGCTGCTAACAGAAAAGCATTAGTTCCCAAAGTGGTTGAAAAAAGTTGCTTATTTAYGTGGGAAGTGGGAAGTGACAAGGAAAATCTCCCTTATTTGTGTGTCTCAGGTATTTGGGGTTGAATTTGATGAAATGCCAGTAACTGCTGGAGGAGGTTCCTGGGGACAAGCTCTTCTCCTGCAGTGTTAGTGGGGGAAGATCATTGATTTACAGACTGTGTAAACCAATTGTGGGTTATCGTTTGGGGAATGAGTATTTTGAGGAGATAATGGAAAAGGTGACTTCCAAGGCAATTGGTGCCTTTGCTGCTCAGGATAGCACATTTCCAGTGCAAAAACCCCCTCTGTATTTGAACTCTGACAGCTCTTTGTTTGGTTCCCCTCCCGTGTTGAATATTCCTTGTTGATCACTTGAAAGTGAAATTTTGAATTTTGGACTTCAGTTTTCAGCACTTGGGGTGTCTGTAGGTTAAATGAGCTTTGCTTTAGAGAACCATTGAGGCAGAGCTGCCTGGTTCACACCTCCACAGGAGGACTGAGCCAGGTAGTAAGCTCAGTGCTGAAGAAAGGAACCTTTCCCATCACGCACCAGTCCCAGGCACTGAAGGGGAATGCTCAGCCCTGTAAATACTTGTCTCGTTCTGAGAGGCAAGAGTTGGCTTGTGCAGAATTAGACATAAAATTGTTCATGCCAATTTTTAGGGATTGCAAAAGTTGCAGGAATAATGAGATCCAATTTGAGACATCTGATTTTTCACTGGTTTATAGAGATAGATTTGGGTATCTGCAAGTTGTCATGGTTCTAACTGGGCTTTTTTTGGAAGCAGAGATGCCAAACAACCACTTATACTGCAGGACAAAGTGTCTCAGATTAGACACCCGGGGGCCCTGGCAGTGCTGAGGTATTCGTGCACCTTGAGCAGAGAGCAGCAGGAACCAGAGGGGAGGCGCTGGGYGGGATCTGTGCGGCCCCGAAGTTTGGCAGGGAGTGCTGCTGCCCCTGCACTCTGCTCTGCGGCTCGGCTGATCCCACAGCAGGTTTGGGATTTGCAGCTCACAAAGAGGCACRAGCCAGAACATCTCCTGATGCCCAGCTTACATAATGGCACTTGCATAACCCCCCAGTACGGTCAGGGTCTCTCTCCACGCCAAACTAAGGCTCTCTGGGGTTTGTGTCACATTCACGCTCTGTTTGGAATTGACTGCAGCTCATCACAAATTCGAGTTCCTTCTACATGAAATGTGTGACCAAGAGCCAGTGAGGCTACAAGGGTTGTCCCTTCAGCCTGGAGTTCCTCCACCTTCATCAGTGCATCTGTTTGATTTCCAGCCCAGTCTCCTGAATTATTTGCAGAATCCCTTTTCCCTCTCTCAAGCCAAGTAGTTCAGTCCTGACCCTCTGCCAGGGAGGTGATCTCTCTTCTCTGGGACATTGTTCCTTTTCTGGAGAGTCTCAGAGAAGCCAGTCTGAACTTGGGAGAACTGGGATCTTGGCAAAGAGGACAGGGTGGCAGTTAGACACTGGGGAAGAAGGTTTTTTTTCCCTCCAGAATTTTCTTTCCAAGGTGAGTACTCTTAATTGCAGGTGGATGGAATCCAAGCCCTGCAGGCTGTTTGGTCACCAGGCAGTGACTTCACTTTGGGCTGGGTCTCCCTCTCTCTCCAGTTCTGTAAAAGACTGAGCAGATCCCATGAAGAGCAAAAGATAAAGCAGGGGGGGTTGGTTTGCTTCATTTTTTAACTCGCACAACCCGAAACTTCAGCAGCGTTTGCAAGCTGAGTTAAAGGCCTCAGGGTGCTGAAAACTGTTGCTGCTGATGCGGTTCACATCACCAGAGGCCRGAGGGCAGGATTCATCCCACCCACAGCAGGCCCCTGGGACAGGGCAGGGGGGTCACATCCCAAAGCCCCCTTCGCTCCCCCTGCGCTGCGAGGGGCGGCTCAGCCCAGGCATCCCAATCTCAGTCGCTTGCAGGAGAGGAGTTCCACAGGGAAAACATCTCCTTTTCCAGTGGCTCAGGCTCCCCAGTCTGGTGCTGGCACCAGGTTTGGCAAACACAGCTCCTTTGTTCAGAAGGAAAAGTGCTGGATGCCGAGCTGTTGGGCTCAGGTCTTGTCCCGTCGGGGGCAGCTGGATCTGCCTGTGAGGAGCGACCATAAACGCTGCCTGCGGAATGGGAGTGCTCGCTGAGCCCGGCGGGCTCGGCACGGCAGGGACACCCCATCCCGGGGAGGTAATTGAGGCAAGGAGGGGACACCCCATCCCGGGGGGGTGATTGAGGCAAGGAGGGGACACCCCATCCCGGGGGGGTGATTGAGGCAGG